>JAUYWH010000026.1:6084623-6144039 GCA_034779795.1 Ctenopoma multispine
AAGAAAGAAGTCCAGTTGCCATGACTCAATCTTCAGACAACTTTACCTGGATGACTGAGAATCTTCACAGACTTAATCTAATATAGACCACAGAAATGAACACACAGTACATTATGTCAATATTCACATGCCTTTCTGAATTTATACATACAGTTGAAATAGATGAGTTTGTAGAACCCACGTAGATATCTGTGTCAGTGTGTGTGTGTGTGTGTGTATTAAGGCTGCTGTCAGAACGTGCTAGATTAATTGTGTGAAGGCAGATTCTGTGGTGGCTCTGCAGGCAGGTTATTCTGGGCTTCAGCTTCAGGCTCAGCTGGTGCTTTTGCCTCTGTGAGAGACAGAAGAGGAAGATTCACTTACTGGAAACACAAATCCATCCTAACAATACAACATGTATCATGTCTCAGTTTGTTTACCTTTAACTTCAGGTTTGTTTGTCTCTGGCTGGAACTGTAGTTCTCCATTAGGGCCTGCAGGAGGGTGTCCATCCTGCAGTTCTTTCTGTCTCTGGGACATTTCTAGTACTGCCTGATATAAAAAATAAAATAAAATATCACCTCTAGATGCTACAGTGTTACAGTCAGTGATGTGGTTGTTGACTTTATATTTTTATTTCAGTTTTATTTAGAGTTAGGTACCTGCTGGTACTCTCTCCTCTGGGCCTCCAGGGCTTTGCCTCTCTCCTTCAGCAGCTCCTGCTCCTGACGCAGCGTCTCTGCTCTCCTCTTCAGCTCCTCCTCTTTGTCCCTGAGCTCAGCTTCAAATCTCTGGAGTTCCTCCTCACTGTACACTGGCTTGGTGTCCAGAGTCTGGAGAGACAACAGAAACACAATGTTTTAAAATGTAAGCAGTTTAGAAAAGCTAAAGCCCCATTTGAACTGCAGGAACCTTTCCTAGGAACCAGGAACCTTTTCAGGAACTTGGCAGTACTTCCTGACTGCCAGGAACTATTGAGATATGCTACCAAACTATTGAACTTCTATCATTGTATGTTTTATATACATTACATGGGATAATAATGCTAATTGTCCCTCATTAACTACCCTGAGTTAGGGCAATTATCATTCATCTGTAGTATAACTTGAAATTTTGATATAAAAAAATGTCTGCAACTGTATTTTATGTACAAAAACTGCCAGTGGTACAAGTATTTGATTACAATCAGCAATGCTGCAACATTAAATAATAGTAGACGCCCCGCCTTGAACTTCACTTACAGTAAGAAGTAGAATGAATGTTTATCAACAGAATAGATTAAATTTAAGTATTTTAAAAAGACTGGTTTGTTGTTATTGATGCCCTAATATTAAATAATACATAATTATTAAAGATTTGGATCGGGTGTACCAGAGTTAACCGGATTCTGTACTCCAGGTAGGACATGCAGGTTTCTCAAAGCCTGGATAAAACTTTATCTAGGTTTCTGAAATCACGTGTAAACACACCTGTTATTTTCCCCTGTAGACCTGCCTCTGTTTCCACTACTCCTTTTTTTACTAGTACACATTTGTTTTAACACAAACAGAAGGAATATAGACACTTCTTAACATGATGTGTGATGTGTGTACTTCTAACAGATTATGTCAGTTATACCCTTTTATCCAAAACTGGTGATATAATGAATAAGAATATAACTTTGGCACTGACATATTTACACAGGCCTGTCTGGAATCCACACTCTTACTTAACTAAACAAAAACTTTACCTACTCAGACGTTCCATGTGCATGGCTTGATGAGAGGAAGGCCAGCACTATCCATTTAACTTCACCACCCACATTTTTCCCAGCTTGTCCTAGGATTTGAACCGACCACCCACTTCCCCAACCTTCAGGTCCCCTCTGGGATCTTTACCTCCCACTCTTTAGGATTATTGAACTCCTTTTTCTCTGTGGATTTGAGGAACTCCTCCAGACTGACGAGCCGGTCCTTATTTGTATCCACCTTTAAAAACACATATACATGTTAGCTCCGTGGGTCAAAGTGAAGCTGTGAAAATAGGTAAAGACTGGCTGAGCAGGAAGATACAACATTATCGTTTACGACTCACATTCTTCATCACGTGCTCCCTCATCCTCAGCCTTTCTTCCTCCATCTCCATCATATCATCCTCTTCATTCTTTGGGTCATAGACTTTCTCCAGCTGGAAGAGACAAATGAACAAATGTTAACAGCTGCACCACTGCTGTGCTTATCTCTGCTGTCGGGTTAAAAACGTTTACTGCACAAACGCGGATCAAACCATTGTAGACAATCGTCCATTTCATGGATTGTAGGGAGTTTCATCTGGGATTCACTGTAAAACTGAACAAAACATAATAACAAAACTAAATTAATTTTACTGTAGGGTTTTATGGCGGTATAGTGGTTAGCACTGTCACCTCACAGTAAGAAGGACCTGGGTTTGAATCCACGAGCGCCATTCTGTGTGCATGTTCTTCTGTCTGTGTGGCTTCTCTTTGGGTACTCCTCACCATCCAAAGACATGCATGTCAGGTTAATTGGTGACTCTAAATTCCCTATAGATGTGAATGTGAAGGTTTGTCTGGCTCTGTATGTCAGCCCTGTGATAGACTGGGGACCTTTTCAGGTTGTAACCTGCCCTTCGAACAATGACAGCTGGGATAGGCTACAGAACTCATGCGACCTCTTAAGAGGATGAGTGGGCAGAAAAATGGATGGATGATTTACTGTAGGTAAAGGATCCTATACCTCTTTAGTGAAGAGAGCCTCCAATTCCTGCTCATCTAAAACACCATCTTCATTTGTATCTAAAGGGGGCAGAGATTAAATAAAATGATTTAATATGGAATAAAAAAAGAATAGGAAGTAAAAGGGAAGATTTGTTGCCAACCATGAAGCTTGAAGAAGGTTTTGGGGTTGAACTCCTGAGGGTCGAGTCCATCTGTCTCCTCCCACACTTCCCGCAGCTGAGCGACACTGCCCTGAGTGTGGTGAAACGCAGCAGGAACAGAAAGCATATGTGAGACAGACTTCTTGTATTCGTTTCCACAAAGAAAATCCACAAAGATGCATTTATCGCTCACCGGAGAGTTGACTTTGGGGTGTTGGCGATGCTTCTCCTGCAGCTCCTGCATTCTCTTCTCCTCTCTCTCCCTCTTCTCCTGGTCCAGGCTCTTCAGATACTCCCGCCTCTCGTGTTCTTTCAGCATCTCATAGCGCTTGAACTCCTCGTGCCTCTCAGCGTCATAGTTCTCCAGGTCCTTGGTGGCCTAGGTGATGAACCACGGATAAAACCAGAGGTCAGCTTGTCATTAAAAAAGTAAGGTCAAGTTTAGTACTACCAGTGCCTTTTCACTCTAACAGAAAACAACAGGAATCCAAATCTTCATCTGTCGTTGTGTGATCTTACCGTTGAAATTAGCAGCTCAAGGTCTTTGGCCTCAAATGTGTTTTGATTGTGAGGATCCAGATGTTCAAACTGCTTCAACAAGGAGGCATGATCCATCTGCAGGCCTGCACAGAAAACACATGGATTATATCAATAGTCCTGGACATGCACTGTAGTAGATTTCCATGCCTCTGTATTAAAACTTAATTTATCTTTCAGTGATAACACTGCTTATTTGTATTCATGCGTGTATTTCACCAGTAATTTATCAGTAAAAAATGAAACTGCGGGAGCACGCCGGTAGCCTAATGGTTAGAATGCACACCATATAACAACAATGTGCCTGGTTCAGTTCCAGTTAGGGTTCCTTTGTTTGGTTGCATGTTGAATCCTCTCTCTATCTTTCCATGCTTATATCTATATTGTATAGTCAATACTAATATATATGGAAAAAACTGTTTATTTCTTCACGCGATGTTTGTCTCTCTCTGCCCTGAGAGATGAAGAAGCAGATTCACTCATTCTCTTCACTGAGTTTACTGAGAGGGGAAACGGAACTGTTGAATAAAATTAAAATAGTAATATTTATTCAGTAAACAGCACTTGCAAAATGCTAAATAACCTTTTCATGTTGATGTGCTATTGTATCTTCAGAGCAGTCAGAGTTGTTTTTTTTCCCTATTTCTCGTCTAATTCTTAGTATTAATTTAACTAAACAATAAATCTGTTTCTTCTAAGATACACCAGAGACAGAACATTGCTGCACGTGTGATGTGTGCTGCACTATGTCTTTCTGGTACTTTAAAATGTTTGACTATTATTGTTTTGAAATGTGCTACATAAAAAAACTTTTATTTACTATTTACTGTAGTTATAAATGTGACCTAGAACAAGATGAGTGGACTCACTCTGTGTATTTGTGCTGTCTAGTTTGGCTTTCAGCAACATCCTGAGACGAGAAACCTCCTGACGCTTCAGTTCATCAAGTCGAGTCCTGACGTTGTGACTCACCAGGTCCAGCTCTTTACTAAGACGACCGTTCTAACAGAGGACACAGGACATCCAGGTGAGACAGACACATAAACGCCTGATGCTCTTGTTATCTGTAAGACGTAATCAAAAGGGAGACACTAACCTTGATGTCCTCTGTGTTTGCCGTCTGCAGTTTCTCTCTGAAGTGAGGGTCTGTCTCCAAAACTTCAATCACCTCTCTGAGGTATCTGTCATAGTACAGGCCAGTGTCCTGCAAGAGTGTTGGAAATGACAGTTTCCTCATAAAAACACTGAACATAGTTAACTCTCATATCATGAAAACACACCAGACAAGATTATAGATGATTAAGACACTTACCACACTCTCCTCCTGTACTTCCTCTTTAACTTCCTGGTTGCCTCCATGGCGTTCAATGGGCACAGACCATACCCCAGCAGAAATAGAGAGAAGCAGCAGCCAGCCAGGTTTTAAATTCATCCTCCTTTCATACAAACAATAACGACAATGGTAACAGTTTATTTAAAATAACTCTGACAATCTACAAGCTAAGCAGCGATAAACATGAGAGGTACCCGTGTGACAATCATGTATACCAGCTTTCATTGGCAAAAACTTCAGACTTAAATCTAATACATTTTATACCATCAGGATTTTCTGGTCATTTCTGGTCTCTGTACCAGCTTGTCCAACATAAAAATAAAATGCTAGGATGTGCTGGTATATCCTGTTATATAACCACATATCCTGTTCAAACAGGATATGTGGTTTGGTTTGTCTGTGTCTAGCTGGTTTTCTAACGTTAGCTTAAGGAAGGAATAAAGAATGATTCAAAAATGATTCAACATGGAAAAACTGATATTTCTGTAGCTGTAATTACCAGTGAATTTTTACCTGTGGCGTATGTGTATTGAGTTAGACTTTTATATTTTAAACACCGTTCTCCATTACCCTTACCGTGAGCTAACATTAACACCGCAGACCTGGCGCCGTTCATCCTGTGTTACAACATTATCTCACGTTTTTTTTTTTAAAGGTAATTCATTCAGACTCGTCTGATATTAAAATCATAGTTAAAATGTGTTTTTACAAACACACATACTTGAAGGTCGTGTTTCTTACCGCAGATATGTTTTTAAAATCCGGCCCAATGCTCAGAGCACGATCTGTGTTTGTGTCGAATAAAATTGACGTCATGAGAATGCAGGGCAACATGCGGCGTTCAGGCACTGTCGGAAATATTGCAGTATTTTAGTGAGTTTGTTAACAAGCTGTAGAATTAGAAACCGGTTATTCTGTTGTGCTACTTAATTTTATAAAAATGACATATTATAAAAGTTATGAAAAACATATTATGAAAAGTTAGTGGTTTAGTTAGTGGTTAAAACGCATGCTTTGAGCCAGTTGGTGTTTAATCTGTCTTACACGTTAGCAGACAATCAGTCTTAAACTAGGTACTAAACACTAAAATAAAACACAATAACCTAAGACAGCCAATAACATAATCGCTTTGGCCAGTATACAGTTTTCACTAAAAATACATGAACTAAAATAACAGATTAGAGAGGGGAAGTACGTGCCCACGCAACACCTATGAAGGCATCACTGCCCCACTGGTAAGTAATAACATCGATTCAAAGTATGTACAAATGTTTTAATTGCTTTTAAAAATAGATTTGCTGTATATTAAATTCAGTACACAAATACAAAGTCATCACAGAAAAAAATAACTTAACATCAAAAATTCAGTAATTGCACATGATAATAAATAAAAGGTATAAATAGTATGCATCACAACACTTAAGTCTAAAATAGATTTAACACAAATAGATAATAAAATATGGCACATGGAAAATAGTTGCAAAATTGTTCATAAATAAATTAACCAAAAAATAAATTAACAGTTACTCAATAACATCATTTTAAAATATATAAAAACATGACAGAACATTTTCATTCATTTTCATTTTATATCAGTTTGACTGATGAATGTGAAGGGTTTTCCACGATTTACAATTTCAATGCAACAAGGGATGCAGTGTTTAGAAATCAATCTCTCTCATGTCTGTAGGTGTCCCAGGTCGCTCGCTCTCCACCTCCTCATCTTTCTCCATGGGCCCCTGCTGATGCCCACTTCTCAGCCGCTGTCGAAGGGCATATTCAATCATCTCACTGTAGCACTGCAACACTGCCTGGGATGCAAAGCACAGAAAATCATTGATTTTTATGTCGGGGTTTCACCTTGCATTTGGCCTGACCATAAAATGCAGATGTTCTTCAAAACAAAATATGTAAAATAACAAACTTTTAAATGACATAAATTAAAAAATTGGCCTAATTTCAACCATCAGTTTTGTGGGTTTACTCACCAGGTCAGTCTGGCATAGTTCTGCCAATGCTTCACTCATAAGAGCCAGCTGAGAGGGTCCCTTGTTGCCCAGGCCTCTTAGGGCACAGTTCAGAGATGCCGCAGCAACAAGTGATGGAGGTGCTCCCAGAAAACGGGAGTCGCAGGCACACATGGCAGCCAGGGTGTCGCTGTGCCGCCGCAGGGTGGACAGCCGCTCATCCTCAGACACATCACTGTCTCCACCTCCGCGCTGCTCCACGGAAGCAAGAAAATGTGGGAGAAAATCCTGAGGAGTCACTGCGGCTGTGTCCCAACGGAGGGTGGCGAGGATGACACGCTCCATTTCCTGATGAAGGTAAAAGAAAGAAAAATCTGAGACTTTGTTGTGCGATGGCAAAACTTTGGAGCTGTATGATATTATAACAATGACAACTATATTATATATATATTACATTTAAAAACAAGAAGAGCCAGAGTAGTAATCCTTAATAGTGTCCAGGATTATCTACCTCTGCTTCTACTCTACAACGCCTCTTAAATTATCAGGTTACTAAACACTGTGTGTGTGAGATGAACTCACTCGCAGGTTAGATGGTTGGAAGCTGTACTCTGCTGCAGCACAGAGAGTGTCAGCGCTGACGTTGTCACACTCAGTGAGTTTGGAGGCGATGAGGATGCAGCCAGCAGCCAGGCAATACGGTGAGACCGGCAGAGACAGAGAGGCAGACAGAAACCTGTCCATCAGAGAGACCGACAGAGGAAACACCGCCTCCCCGCAGCCACACTCGCAGCACACCTGGAGAGGACAAAGACATGTGAGAGAGCTGCCACGACCATCATCCAGCACTGTGAAGAAACTGAAGCATGAGAGAGTTTCGTACCTCCAGGGCCCACTTGGCGAGCTCCTCCCTGCGCTCAGGATCCCGCTGGATGAGGGTGATGTAGAGCATGGAGGGCATGTACCTCTCCTCCATGTGAAGCAGCCTCTGGATCACACGATGTCCCGACACTGTGGGGTCCCAGGTGGCTCTGAGCTGAGGCGAGCCCCTGATGTGGATTTGAGCTGGCGCCTCGGTTTGACTCTGTTCGTCCTCCACCTCCTCACACCACAGAGACACAGACAGGCCCCTTTCCATCTCCACAGGCTGATGGTCAAAATGTGAATCTGTTTACATCCAAATTGACAACAAACACAGCAGGTGGTGTCCCCCCGTCACCTCACAAGCTGTACGCGTTACTGTAACCGTGAAATCCCTGCAGATCCTCCCGCTTTCCTTTGTAGAAATTTAGACTTTGTTGTGCTGTGGTGCTCTGCTGAGTATCAGCCCTCAACTATCTCCACTGAGTTTTATACTCAGCAGAGAGAGAGAGAGAGGGAAGGAGGGAGTGGCTGAGAGGGAAGGAAAAACGATCGTAGAAAAAGGGGCAGGGAACCTCTTGAGTGACATAAAATAATAAGAAGACAACAATATGGTCTGTGCAACAATTGATTCAACAGGTGGGGAGAGGGGGGGAAAGAAGGAGAGCAAGTGGAGAGAGGGAGGCTGGGGAGGAGGAAAGAAGAGCAGACAAGAGAGGGAGTGGCCCGCAGGGACAGAGCAACAGCTTGTCTTCGATAGTGAAAGAGAGAAGAGGGCAAAAGAAAAGGCTGCGAGGGGTGAGAGGGAGAGAGAAAGGAGAGAAAAGGTCATCTCCCGACTCTGACAATGGGAATGGATGACAAAAGGATGACAGTGTTTGTTAACAAAGTGAGGAGGGCAGGAAATACGTCAGATGTGAAAAAGATGCTAAATTATTAATTTCCCCGTATGTACAATAACCGTTTGGTCTTAAAGAGATACTCAACCTTAAATACTTTTATTCTTAATACTCGATGTATGATGGTAAATCTTAATGCTAGATGTTCATTAGCATTGTTGAGGTCACACGACTTACTAAAATTTGTTGGACGACTAAGAGAAATAGAAAAATATACATATGCATGTGAAGAACACTTTTCTTTAATTAGTTTTTTCTTACTTCTTTATATTTGGTAAGCAACATAGAGCTGGAATGGTTAGAAATGTATTCAATTAAGAATTAGCTTTTTGCTTTTTTTTTTAAGCAAGTGCCCCAATATGTTTCTGTCTTTTGTAAATTTAATGTCTCTGCATGCTGGACTCTTCTTTTAGACAAAACAAGATATTTAAATAAATAAATAATAATAAAATGGATGCTCAAAAATAAATAATCATATAAATGTAAAATATAAATCAACTCATCCAGAAAATTATTTGTTGCAGCCTAAATCTGTAGCTGTAACACAAACAAGTTTAGTTTAGCGCACAGGAATTACAAGCCTGAAAGTTTGAGAATCAGTCTTTTAAATCGAGATGCAGAAAAGATAAGAAAGTAAACACATGGTTTGAATAATATTTTTCTCTCTGCGGACGTGTTAATCAAAACTTTGGCTCAGCCTCCTTTCTGTTTTTTTTTTCTCATTGTCAAAGCAACCTGTGTCCCGACGACCTCCCCTCTCTCTGCCTGTGGCAATCTGCTGCTCGTGTTTAAAGAGCAGCGAAGCCACCGGGGAGGGCTGGGCGAGGTATGTGCAGCAGACAGTGGAGCCGGGCAGGTCAATGAGCCGTATTGTCTCCCTTTACAAATCAGTGTCAGACAACAGCCCCTGGCCTTCTGCCTGCTGCTGGCTCCTCACACACACACACTTCACACATTCATGGGGTAGACACACTTTTCACACACTCCCTGGGGACGCCGCTGATGGTCACAATGGGGTCGCACTCACCAGTGGAGACTACAGATTGTATTTGACACAGTCATTACAGGTGGCTTTTCACACTTAAAGGCTTCAATGGCAGCTCATGTTTCAAATAGGAGTTAAATGGACGGCCACAACATGACTTGATTTCAGCTGATTAATATTTCATGCTTATTTCAGTGTAGAAGTCTTTGTCCTTGTTTTTCAGGACTTAGAGTTTAAAAAACAAGTCAAACTCATTTTTGTGGAACAACATGTTTAGCAACTGAGCTAGATTTTCTATTATAGTTGGCTGAGGTAGAGTTAATTATATCTATTATTTTATTTATAGTAGAATAATTTCATCAGTAACATATTTTATATCAGATGTTCTGAATGTAAAATCTTTATCTTGTTATGATGCTCTGATGTGCTGCTTAGGGAAGCATTTGTCTGTACATAGATTATCCAGAAGACCAAAGGTAGATGAACTATGTAGATTAAACATGATTGAATATGACAACATTAACAATATACATCTCTTCATCCCTCTTTATTACACCAGGTAGAAAATCATTTCATTTTATTGAAATGGATAGAACAAATTCTTAGCAGTATAACATAGGAAATTAAAGAGAAAAGTAGAGAAAAAATCATTATAAATTGTCAAATTTATGTGTGAAATTTAAGCATCCAGCCAAGAAATCTGACTAAACAGCACTCTATTAACTCACAGTAGTGTGAAGTCATATCTCAGATTTTTTAAATCAAGCCCAAACCCCAGTTCCCAAGCACAGAGAGTGGATCTACAGCCACATCATCTACTGCCGATAACAGCTTTTCTTAGACACACAGCATAATGACAACATGAAGCGATTGTAATCCTCCAACACTTGGTCGATTGTAGCATTAGTGAGAGAAAAAGGGGTTTAAAGCTGTCGACAAGGCCTTTGCCTATAAAACAGGCTTTCAGAAAGGCTGAAAGCAGATTGAGTTTGAATGAAGGACTGAGTTAAGTTTGGCTCTGCCAGTCAAGTGAGGTCAGGTTGGGGCGGATGGAGAACTGGGGGGCTCACGTGAAACAGTGACAGATCGTCGGGCTGTTTAAGCACCCTCTTAAATTCATACATCGCAGCTGTATTCAAACAACATGGATCGAGGGGGAAAAGGGACACTGATGAGAAAAAAAGGAGGAGTGCACCAGGTCCTGAGAAGGGGGTGTGGTTCTCCGCCCCTCATTTTCCAGTTCATTTCCCGGGACAGTGGAGAACAGAGGTCCTATTTTCCCTTCTGCCATTTACCTCATACAGACACCTGCTGGCCAGGGGGGGGAGGAGAGGGGAAAGGGCAAAGTTTAAGCAGTTCACAAGTTAAGACACTACATAAACAAACAGACACAGTTTCTTAGAGTTTGATCCAAAACGGTGGACAGTTTTCTTTTATTTCTGCTTTTCATCAAGTACAGTTTTGATAATTGTTACTTAATACTTCAAACCTGCGTCATTTTAAAGGGAAATATTGTACTTTTTTTAATGTTGCAGATAAAGACGACAAACAAAACTTGGCAGTGGCAAAAAAAAAGTATCTAAATCCTTTATGTTAAAACTACTAATGTAGAGAGTCCTTCATTCAAAGTTTACTTGGGTACAGAATTATCAGAAATATGTACATTAAGTATTTATAGTAGTGCCCTGTGATTATTAATACTACTTCAGTGGCATTTTACTGTTGGAGCTGCTACAGGTGGAGCTAGTTTAAAGCTTGCCTCTTGCTTCCCATGGTTCCAGCTGGAGGGTGTTTTTAAAATATCTCTTTGTCTAGCTGTAAAACTCAGCAGAGACATATCTTTATTTAGGGAAGGAGGATCATTTAATCAAATGTAAAGTAACTAAATATACCAGCACTGTTACATCAAAGTTTTACTATACAGTAGCTAAAAACAGGCTCCACCACTTAAAATGAACTGTATATGAATAAGCATTGAGCAGACATGTCCCGACAAGTCAAACATGGATGAAGAAAAGGATCGTTGCTTCATTAAAGATTTAACCATTTATTTGTTAATAATACGTAGAGGAAAGTGCTATGACATTTGCATAGGGCTGGAATGGCATCATACAGTATGAACAAGATGATGCCATTAAGTTCACAGCTCCTCTTCTTCCCTTTTAAGAAACAGTGAGAAAATCTAAATCAAAAACAAAATGTGACGAGCAGAGATAAATACAGTTATTAAATAAATGGTAAAACAGCAGCATTGAAAATTGTTGGAGAGAACTGGAAAACATACAAAACGAAAAAGAAGTACGGCGAGTATAACTATAGTGTTTAGACATGTTGGATAGTAGCAATATGGGCACATAAAAAAAAAAGCGACTCGACAACGCCCCCTGCCTCTGACAAATATTTGTTACACTCCATCATCAAATCCATTATACATATATATGTTTTGTTGTGTAGATATAGTATCTTCCATACATCTCATAGTGTCTGAAAGTCTGATTTAGGGATAAGTGGGACCACATGTTGAAACAGAAGCAGCAGCTCCTGCCTGGGGTTGGCAGAGGAGGTGTTGGGTCTCACTGGTCTGGGAGTCCGGGCTCTCCTCCTCCTCAGAACTGGAGGGGACGTCGATACCCAGAACTTGCTGCACCTTCAGTGGAAGCTCCTGAGGGCAGAGGAGCAAAAGATATGTGAACATGGGGTAAGTACCTTCATCGTCTCAGAGGCTGTTTTCTACTTGTTTGTGATAATTCTTTTTGTTTGTCCGGTTAAAAAAGTGGTTTTACTATGAACATCATTTGCAGAAATCATGTACATCTTTATATAAACCCGTGAAGTTTGTAAAATGTTATTTGATTGTTTAGATCATGTTTAAAGTGCAGATGTCAAACACTTCTTCACCTTGCACTGAGTCAGCTGCAGGTAAATGGCCTCTGCTCCACGTAGGACACTCTGCAGGTCCAGCTTCATCGTCAACTCATTAATGTGCTGCACAGTGAAAAAAGTACAGAGGACATGAAAACGTGCATGTTTGCCGACAAAGGCCTGCCAAACGTATGCTCACTCACTGCAACACACACACAGACCTTGAGGATAGTATTGAAGTCGTGCTGCGAGCCAATCAGCTCTCCTCTCTGGGACTCGAGGATTGAACAGGCAATCAACAGGTGGAAGTTGTCACAAGGTAGACGAGTCCAGAGGACCTAAGGAGGAAAATGTCTTAGTACAAATCAAAACTCGTCTTGATAGATGAGATGCATTACTACATTCTGTTCTTAAGCCACGAGGCCTTTTATTATCACTACTCAAAGTACAGCCAAAACCCTTGTCCACCCTTTTAGTATTGAATTATATTTCATGTACAGGTGTAGCTGTGGTGCACTCACCTCCCACAAAGTCAGGATGTCCTCAAAGGGAAACTCTCTTTTAAACCAGATGAGCAGCCAGCGGAAACAGAAGCAGAGAGAGCCGCTGTCCTGAGAGTCTGAGAGACAGAAGAAATGTCTTTTTTCAACAACTAAAGAAGAAGAGCTCCTTGTAAATAAGTGAAAGAGAGTTACACACATACAACCCTGTACCAGGTGTGTGAATTCCAGTTAATCACTTCCTCACCTTTAGCAGTGCATTTTTAACTTTAACTTGCATTTGCAGATACTTTATACATGATAATAATCATTTGACTGTAATGTATAACCTTGAGCTTACATTATATAGAACTTCATCTCATTGTCTTTCTTGTTGTTTGAGCCCTGCTTTCTTATTGTATTATCTTAATAGCATTTACTACAACTGCTCAGATTTGCCTCAAGGCCAGTAAGGGTTTATTTTTAGAATCCAGTTGAACTGGATGAATACTGGCCGACTAACCCAGGAAGTCACATAGCTCTGGGTCCAGAGCCTTCAGCAGGATACTCAGCTGGAGGAGCTGCTGCTTCATGGCCTCTTGGGACTCTTCAAAGTTCTGGTGCTGGTGAGAAAAACAGAAGCCAGTGCTGACATATGGTCTTAAATGAGCACATCAAATGTATCAAACTTATATGCTGCTATTTATACAACCTTTTCAGTTTGACACCTTAACAAAGATCTGACATTCACATGGGACCACGCGTGTTTTCTGTTTCATTTAAATCAGAACTGCTGCTGAAGCATTACATCACCACACAGGAATCATTCCACTGACTGACTTTTTCCTGAGAAAGACAGATGTTTCTACTAACCACCAGCTCCATGAAGCCTGTCAGACACCAGAAAGACTCCACCTCATTCTGGGTGATGAACAGGATGGGTGAAAGGAGATCGCTCATCCCCTGCACATACCCTGGATGGATGGAAAAGAAGACAGAGTGTCAGAGTAATGTGATGTCTGTGTTTAGCAAATTATATAATCTATACCCTTTAATGATCTAAAAATCACTGAGATGTGGTCAAAACTTTTCAGGGAAAAAGGGAAATTCTCATGATGTCAGGGTGTTAAAACTGAAACACACCTCTGCATGTTAGGGAACCTGTCTGAGGAACTAGGAGCTTTTATGTAAGTGTCTACGTTTAAATAAGTTTTGAAATCTTTTTTTTTTTTTAATGAACTGCATGTGTGATTTATGTACAGTGTCTATAATATTATATTATGGCTGGTTTAATTGGCTTCTGATCAACAGAACTGTAAGTCTCTATAATAAGTCATGTAAATTAATTTAAAATATAAAACGCAAAATAAGTATACACCAAATACATAATGAATTTTAAAAGATTAGGTGAATACGTACGCAGAATACTTTTATAGGAACTATATATATAAATTATACGCATGCACTGTTTTTCTTTTTCCTTTGGTCTTGTAACTCACTTTGTCTTTACACTTGTCACGTATGTCACAGAGCTTTCGTTCATACTTTTTTCTCATGAGTTTTAATATTTCTAACCTACACTGATATTTATTTGCTAATCTGCTCACATTTTCTTCAGTTCAACAATAAGCAGCGCATTTAATAAACTATAAAGGGTAAGATTACAGTATAAAATTAAGTCAAGAACAGGCCTGAACACGTTTTAATGAAATGAAAATGTACTGTTGATTCCTCTGTTAAGTACGTACCAAGGTCAAAGTTGTACATGCAGTACGTCATCAGAACATCATGAAGCAGAGTCAGTCCTGGATTGTCGTTCCCAGAGAAGAAAGTATTCTGTCTGTCTGTCCTGCTGACATCCCTCTCTGTCACAACAGAACAAAGACGGTTCAACTTCAGCACCTCCTGCTGTCACAGACAGCTGACTGGTGCGATAAACAGATCTTCTGTTATTTGACAGATTGCATGGCTGACCTATCAAGCTTCTGTATCCTCTGAGGAGGGAGTTCCTCATCTCCTGCTCTTCACTGACGGACTTCCACTGCACCTTCATTCTGAAATACTCGTCCCTGCAGAAACAGAGGGGAGTATTATTTGCTTTCTTGCTGAAAGTTAGATGGTTTGATTGATTATACTCTCATGACAAAATTACATGAAAAAAATAAGTAAATCAGGTTTTTCTCAAAGTTTAAAATACGGTTTTAGTGGCAATGCACAGATGTAAAAACACTAACGTTTTGACTCGCAGAATAGCTTCCCTTTCCTTAACAGTGCTGTTCCATGGATAAAAACCCAAGAGGAACTTCCAGACCTCCTTCCTCAGTGACGGTGTGATACCCTGCAAGAGGAAGAACGTTAAATATGCTCATCTCGTAGACAGAAGGTGACAAAAGTAAACAGGTGCCTCTCAGATAAAAAATCTATAGTTACTTCCAGACATGAGCCAGTAATATCTTCACTTTAACTTCACCCACTGTCAATGTGCAAGAATGAGAGAAAACAAACACAGTCATACCCCTCTGAACACAAGCTCTTTGATTTTCTCTGGCGTCTTCACACGCCCCTCGGGGTCCAGAAACTCCTCCCACTTGTCCAGCGGTGGTCCCCTGGTTACATCTGGTTTGGGGCCAAGTTCTACCCCCTTAATGCAAAGACAGAACCAAACATGAACAACTGACTCGTGTCTCTGATTCTTCTGTCTCTGCCCTAAAAGATTCTGCTGGCATCCTCCTTACACAGGTGATGAGTTCAAAGCCAGGCTCGTCATCAGGCTGGGGCGGCATGCTGGGATCATGAGCATTACGAGGCCGACCAGGGGAGTCAGGAGGTCGAAGCGCCGCTCTGAAGAAATTTGTGACTTTGGAGAATCCACCGAATGTAGTGGCATAAGGGTCATGGATAAATCTCTGTTCAGTTAGAAAAAGAACAGATGTGGATGTGTTTTTCTTTGACTGAGAGCTTCAGACATTTTGGTTTCTGGTCACAGAACTTTGCTTCTTTATGTGAGTAAGAGTGGAGGTTTGGATCTTTGGTACACTTTAATAATATTATGTCTGCTTTTAGATTACTAACATTACTGCATCAGTGAATGTATGAAGTAACCTCTCCATCTTCTTCTTTTTTTTTTTTTAACGTAAGTAAAAATATTACCGAGACAAGATCCGATCCTCCATCATCAAAGAGATGCAGCTTGTCGAAGGACTGAGAAAGAGCACCTGAGTCATGTGGGTAGGCAAGGAAGAGCCGCCCATCAACTGGTGACCTGATAACAACACAGTTATTATCGAATAACAGTGAGTTATTTTAACTGTCATGACATTACTACCAACACTAAAACTTACTGGTCTAGGATGATATAACAATGCAGAGCCCTAAGAAGATCCCTGGTTCCTCCTCTGTGGAAGTGCAGAGGAGGTAGAGGGTGGCCCCCTCTACTAGTCAACACTAGAAAGTTCCGACCCAAAGAGAACCGGGCCCTCCGAAGAGAATACAGCTCTGAGAGTGGAAGAGAGAACGACCACTGACCTGGAAGTGAAACAGCACATATTTAGTTTTCAGTGCACTGTATGTCTGTGCCCAAAGTAACAGAAGTGCAAACTGCACCTGACTCTTTAACTGGAACATGTTCACGATCTTTCTTCACAGTGCTGATGACTGCCCAGTCTGGTTCATAACCAGGATCAAAGGTTGTATCCTCCTCCCCTCCTTCTCCATCCTAATTAGTTTGAATGGATTGAAGAGAATTATATGAGAAATAGGAATAAACAAACTGAATCTGTTGACTTATTTACTGTATATGCAGCAGTCTACTGACTTTTTTTGTGTAGAATACAGCGGGACTGTTGCCCCCCTCATTCTCCAGTGGGCTCCACTCTAAAGCAGGCACCCCAGCCTAAAACAAAGACATTGTTAATAACCCTGGTGCTCTTCTGATCTCCTTCAGTGCATCTGAACAGACTTGGCTTAAACTTTTGCTTACTCTCTCCACAATGCGTATGAACCCCGGGATGGTGGTTTCCTGGTTACTCCTCTTGGCATTTGTGTGGAGATACACTCCTTCCTTCTCAAATATCAGCTGAGGAGGAAAAAAATCCAACATAAAGGTAAAGTCTCTGAAATAAACAGTAAAATGTAAGCAGCATTGTAGAGTTAGCTCCTGTGCCAGACTCCAGTTATATAATAATTATACAATAAATTGTTTTTTCATAAAATATCTGAAAATAGTAACTATGCCCCTTCTCACTTCTCAGTCTAATAAGTCTGTGTACTGTGCATGTCAAAGCATCAAATCCTCACATTACTGAAGCTGGAACCGGCTTGTTAACAATCACACATGAGCGTTAGACTACTGGTTGTCTATTTTTGCTGCTTTTCTATTGTCTATTTTGTTTGTCTTAATAGACTACTATGTTATTCGTTTTCCCCTTTTTTTATCTTATTAAGTATGAATTACTGTTACTCTGTATTATTTTGGGACATTGTTAAATTAATGGGTATTCACTGTACTGGTCTGTCTGGTTTAACCATGAATTCTCTACGATATAAAACCTTTGACATTAATATGTTATATTACTTAGCTATTAGCTAATTCGTCAAATATAATCTTTACTACACAAACTGCAACATGCTGAGCTACATCTGGATCCCGTGACTGTGGCAAACAGGTGATATAATATCACAAATATCTAGTAAATGACGGAGGCATCACATGATTACACTGTGTCTGCTCTGTCAGGTCACTCGACCAGAAGCACAAAAAAAAAAAAAAAAAGTTAGGTAGAGTCTGCTGTGGATAACACGTATCGACTGACTGAACGCTGTCATGTCTGTATGACTGTCGGCTATCGGCCAACAATACAACAGAGTGAGAGATTTGATGTAACAGCTGTATTTTGTTAAAGGTTATTGAGAACCGATGGCTAGCTAGTCAACATCAGCCAACACTGACAGCAAGCCCGAGTAGACTGCACCAAAATACCAAAGCCGAACGAGAGCTCGGTTTTTAACATGTAAATACTTGGTGTAAAATATTGTAAAAACGTGGGAATACCTTGTAATCCTCAGCAGTTTGCTCCATTCTTCCGTCGCTTGTGTCACTGCTTCGATCTTTCAAAACAAATGCTACGCCACACTTCCTGTTTACGGAGACCCCCGCCTCCGACGGAGACGTCATGTGGGACGTGAGCCAATCAGACACACACGATCTATGGACGACACTTTAAGTTTAGCAGAGTAAAAATGTAACAGGGGCTGTTTCGCTCTACTTGTTCAGAAGCGGAGTCAATTGTTTTATCTCCGCAACCATTACATCAATCGCTATGAAACTTGGCAGAGCCTTTCACTGGACCACCAATAACACGCCCATTCATTTTCATTAGGGTTGGTGAATGTATGTGCATACTGTGCAGTTCTTAATGTTGACCTAATGTTCTCAATACATGTTTCTATATTTATTTTTGAAGAGTTTCCAAGTTAAGGGCATGAAAAATGTTTAGGATGCACGGGACACTAGGTTAGTCATGTTAGGAACATTTTTCAGAATGTTTTATTTTCATCATTTTTAATTGTGGGTTAAGTTTTGAAAATGGGGTCAATATCACACCCAGCCAGGGCGTTTTCCTCGTAATCATTTTAGTCTAGCAAACTAGACTTAGAAGGAGGGATGATAGTATTGAGTTTACAACACGCTGCATCTGACCACAAAATCAGTTTCTGCAAACAGCATTGACACAAATCTAATTGTGCTGCAGTTCCCTGTTGTGGCCAATAGAGGGTGGTGAACACGCAATTTAACAAAGCTGCGCCAAAGCAGGAAACTTATTAAGGATTGATGAAGTTACTTTATTAAACCGAAAATTAAGTTTAAAAACTACAGTATTTCAACTTCATTCTGTCGACTGCCACATGCATTCACAAGTACTAACTGCAGGTCTGTTTAATAAACCTTAGATTGTCGGGTTTGTTGGTATTGAAATAATGTACTATTGCAAACGATTCCTGCCAATAAAGACAGAAATAAGAAAACAGCTACTCTCCAGACTGACTACATAAACAGAAAGAGAGAGCTTTCTTCTATTTCTATTTTGTTCTATATTTACTGTGGTGTAGAAATAAACACTGGATTCAACAAACAGCTGCAGAGACTTTGTTTCATATTATTATTGTTATTTATAAAAAACAAATAGTCATCGTTGAACTTGTGAGCAGCTGGGGGGTGGGGGGGTCGCTTCATGAAGGGTAGCTGGTTAGTGGGCTGCGCACGTGCACGAGGACAAGCAGGGCACGAGCTTGTCGAGAGCTCGGTTTCGTGAACAACGTGCGTTCGGTTGGAAGTCAGTAAACAGGTGACGTCAGAGCTGAGTCAAGTTAGCTAACGGTAACCGAAACAAAACAGGATATGGGTTAACTTTGTCTTTCAAATTAAAAGCACTGATTAATGACGTCCTCCTGTTCTGCACAGATGATGGGCTGCGAGGGAGAATCCTTACCGCTGTAGTAGACATATCAAAGTCATAGCAATGGCGTGCACAAGTGCTTACAAGGAAGTTACTCTAATTTACAAAGATAAACGTTTTCATGATGCAGAACAATCCACTGTACATCACTTTAATATTGCAGTTGGACTAATTTTAATTATGTTATAGAGACACTAGTGCTTGGTACTACATAGCAATACATCATAGTTTATGTATTGATTCTAATATTAATTTGAATATGTAAAGTAATTTAAGCATTCATATGAAAGTACAAGAGTAAAAATAAATATTAACCTTTAAACCTCTGGTCTATCACAGACCTTAGTAATATGCTACTAATCTTGTTCTTCTCTCAGCTTCTTCCTTTGTGTGCCGCCACAGCAGATCATCTGCCTCCATCTCACTCTATCCCTAGCGTCCTGCTCTGTTACACCAACTGTCTGCATGTCCTCCATCAGTACATCCATGACCTCCTCTGAAGTCGTCCTCTTTTCCTCCTGCCTGGCAGCTTCATACTCAGCATCCTTTGTCCAGTATTTTCACTATCCCTCCTCTGTACATGTCCAAACCATCTCAACCTTGTCTCTAACTTTGTCTCGAAACGGATCAACATGAGGTGTCCCTCTGATGTACTCATTTCTAATTCTGTCCTTCCTGGTCACTCCCAATGAAAATCATGAGATTGACAAATGAAAAAACATCTTCAGCTCTGCCACCTACAACTCGACTTCCTGTCTCTTTGTTAGTGCCACTGTCTCCAAACTATACATCATAGCAGGTCTCACTACCACTTTATAAATCTTCCCTTTCACTTTTGCTACTGTCCTTCTGTCACACATCACCCCTGACACTTGTCTCCACCCACTCCACCCTGCCTGCACTCTCTTCTTCACCTCTCTTGTGCTCTGTCCATTAGTAGTATGCTACTAATAACTCTGGCACATATTGCTGCTTCTCTTCAGTGCTGTTACTTTTTGAAGGGTATTGAATGTTACTATCAGCACTGTGTATAAACATACTGGGTTTGTTTATGTACTGCATTCATGCTTAGATATTGTGTTATGTGTATACACGGTTTCCTACATTTACATACTGTGTTTTGATTAAATATTGCATTCTTTGTACATACTGGATTCTTTGTCCACACATTGAGCAAATGGCATTTCAATTCTCTGTATGTCATGTACTTATAGCAGAATGGGTAACCACATTTTCATATATTTTCTTCATAGAAAAATGTTCAGCTGGCCCACTGTATTTACTTATACATAGTCAGATACTTCACTACCACTGTGTAAACATGTTTCATTTCACGTGAAAAGGTTACCAAATAGGCCAAATTATTACACAAAAGCAGAATTAACACGCACACAAACACAAACAAATAATCCTAACCAAGACACTAGAAATATGATCAAATTTGAAAAGGTTAAGAAAACATAATCCCACAAACTCAACAAACAAAAATGCAATGACCACAGCAACATGTAAAATATTCAGTCCTCACTATTAATAAAATTATAACAGAATTTGATTGGTCGATTATTAATGGCAGTTTACATTATGTTGTATGTGAAACATCTTAATCGTTCCCTGCCAATTAATATAGACGAGTAAAAAAGTGAAATATTTTCCTTTCATATATTAATATCATGCATAATTACAGACTAGTAGAAGAGTAAATGCAGTTAATTACTGCTCATAGGTTTGTACCTGCTCAGCACAGCCTTCTCATCGACCCGGCTTTTATTTTGACATTCTCAACCGGAAAAGACTCTATTAATACTTGCTAGCTCTGCTGGTGTTGCGCCTGGCTAGGGGAGAGAGACCGTGGGAGAGGGTAGAAAACGTATGATAGACAAGAAGTTCATTTTAAGATTGATCAACATCAGGCAACGCGGAAGAAAGAAACGGACCAGGTATGTGAGCATCTTACCCAGTTTCTGTAATTGATATTTGCGCGCCTGGGGTCCTGCTAAAGCCTGAAAAATGGACATGCTAATGTGTGTCCACCGTGAGGAGGCTGCACACAACAGCGAATAAACAAGATCAATAACAACAGCTGCGACAGCGGCAGCAACCGCACACAAACGTCCGTGGCGTGCGCTTTAAAACGATGCAAACATGGCAGCAAAGGGGATCAATAGATGGTTACACAGAGCCAAAGTAACTAGCATTAGATCAGCTACGTTAGTTAGCATTGGTTGGTGTCAGCTCATCGAAGTGGTGGGGGCTACGACGCTCAGTGGACGTCTGAAGTTTGACCAGGTTGTGATCATATGCTTACTTGCACATGTGCAACTGGTCTGCAGATCCATACTCACTATCTGCAGAAACAAGAAGAAGCACTCGTTTACAAAGAGGTCACTGTCATCGCCTAAGTTGTTTTCAGCTTTTCTTGCTTTTGTTTCATTCTTTCAGATATCACCAGCAACTTGATACCATCTCGTCTCTCCCCTGGCTCTCCCGTGCATAAGGATTTAGTTTATCTAGTTTATCATATCTTTAAGTCACCTAGTGCCTCTCTGCCTGATAGATCATTATTTCCCCCCTGCGCCTTCACCAGTGCAAAAACTAACTGTACACCAGCAAGACAGAAGAAGCCTAAGGGAAGTGGTTTTTGAACCATTTGAGCTAAGTCATAGACACCTCACCTACCAAAGTTAACTGTCTGTACTGACTTAAATTTATTCCTCTTAAAATTAGCTGTCAACTAAGCTTGCCAGCAGTGTTTAGTTTTTTTCATTAAGTCAGTTCATCTGAGAAAGCTGTCAACAGCTCTCAGCACCATTATGGCCTCCATCACCCAGTCATCCGAGCCCGAGATCTTAGACAACCACAAAGAAAGCTGGCTGGTGCTACTTTCCGCTGCGGAAGCATATTGCCAAAAGTCTGGCTGTGACCTGGCCATACTCACAGCCTGTAAGAAGTTCCGGCCATCGGCTGGAGACGGAGACGGGGTAAGGAAACGGGACAGCAGCGGTGCCTTTCCAAGGGACAGTGATTTCTCCTACAACGTGTGGGGTCAGGGGTTTCTGGCAGAGTCGGCACGCCGCTACATGGATGACATCGGTGTTCTGCACTCAACCACCATGCTAACGGCTCAAAAGCACACGTGGCAGGCTGGGGGAGAGGGAGCCAAGCTGGTGGTTGACCTGACCTCTGACCCTGGACACAGGGGGGTGAGTGGCTTGTGCTGCACCGTTACACTGTTACTGTCAGAAACATTTGTAACGTGTTTGATTCTCTGCTGTCGTTTCAGAGCTATACAGGGGAAGGTGGGGTGGGTGGAGTCAGCCCCAGTAGCAGACTGTACTCCCAAAGCTACCCGTCAATCTACAGCTCAGGAGCTGGTACGGGACAGGGCGCTGGGCAGAACGGTAACGGAGAGAGGGAACGGGAGAAAGGTGCACTGGAAGCCGAGCGAGGGAGACAGAGGTCTGGGATTGTGGATTTGGAAGAAGAGTGTGAAGATGAGGAAGAGGAGGAGGACATGGACGAGAGGAGGCCTTATGGAAATGAAAGCGCTGGTGAGGAGTGATGCAGTTTGTCTCTTTCTTTAAATGCTTCAATGTGCATCAGTTCTGAGAAGTTATATCGCTGTTCTGCTCCAGGTGTCTTCTCCATGGACGAGGACTCTCTATCCCGGGACTGTGAACCATTCTTTGAGTCTGATGGGGAGGAGGAGAGCACTGATGGCAAGAGCTTAATCTTTTTCACTGAAGATAATTACTGCACGTGTGCACAGCTCCGGGTCTGTGCTACATCCACATTCATTTTCATCTGTTTTAGGCTCACTGAGCGAGGATGCTCCTCCACCGTCACGCAGCATGGCTGTGGGTCAGGCCGGGTTTTCGGCCCGTCACGCCCACCCCATGGCTCTGGCACGTTCGCTGCCTGTATCTGTGCCTGTGTGGAGCTGCAGAGGTAACAGAGCTGCTCAGGGAGACAGCAGCAGTGGAGAGCGGGTGAGCACATATCATTTAACAGAGGGACAGAGCTGCTGGTTTGAATCCAGAGATCGAAATGCTGTGAAGTCTGTTTGATAGTCACAGTGGCTCCATCAGTTCATGTGACTGTAAAAGTGTTTGTGGTATTTGTGTAGTTGCACCGGAAAAATATTGTACACTTATTTAGAAAATTTTATTTTTTATTGAACACGTTAAGATTGGATTGTACTATGTCCAAGTACTATGAAGTACTATGTTAAAATACAGTCTGTGTGTGTTTGTTCCTCAGGTGGGCTGTGCTGACTTAGAGCACATCGCAGCCAGTATGAAAGCCCTGCTGGCCCCAGGAGCCACTGATGGAACAGAAATGTTTGGGGCTCTGCCGCGGCCCCGTCTGAACACAGGGGACTTCTCCCTCAAACACTGAGCTAGAGTGAGGAAGCAGATACAGAAGAGAAAGGGATAGAGAGAGAACTAGTGTGATGCACGAATGTGGAGAGAAATTGTCTGGACAGGAGGAGAAGTGTATTGACGGTTTGTGAAACGGTGTAAAAGCTAGTACCTCCATTTATTTCTCACTAACCAAAATTAATGGCATGTGCTTTGAGGAGTAACTGAAAGAGAAATGTTATGAACACTAATAGCATTTTCAACACTACCCCCCCCCCCCTCCCTGAAAAACACACACACACACACCAGCACCACCTGGTCATTACACATTTCACAGTACTAGCTGCTACACATCCCCCAACACTAAACTAGGATTGGACAACATGGGTGTGTAGTGATGCACTGCACTGACCAAAACAGACACTAAAACGGTGTATGATAGTCTAACAGACACAAATCAGTGTTATAAAATATGTGAGTCAGTGCTATGTGACCCAGAGTTTTTGGGATAGTTTGCTATTTGGTCAAATTATCTGTGAAGTGTCAAAAGTCTATGGAACAGCCATCAGTACATGATTAATCGTTGGTTTCAGTGCCCCATGCTAACACTCCTGCAGACGGTTTGAGTGATACTAGCGCTAACATAATGTGTAGTAGCTCTGAAGCTAATTTCTAAGTAACTGTATAAAATAAGATAATAAAAACCCTTCAGAAACACGATATAAAATGTATTTATGCAACATTTGGGAAAGATATGGGAATATTTGCTAAAAGAAAAAAAACAAAATGCCACTTTCATGTGAGTCTCAGGTGATGGTTAACTTAGCTTAGAATAGCATACAAATTGGAAGTGAGAAATATCTAGCATCTCCAAATTTATATTAGCATAGTTTATAGTACATAACATTTCTTTATTCCAACTGTATTCAGAGTCTTCCTAAAATTTTGGTGTGTGCATAGATTAAACAAATGTGATATGAGGTAATCACTGTAGAGGTCTCAAAATTGGAAGGCATAATTTTTAATTTTAGATATAACCAAGCTAGCTGTTAAAGGCACCACCTTCTAGTATTTGTTAGCTAGGCTAATGATCGCCTGCCTTCTCTAGCTTCACACTTAATGCTGCAACACAAGCATGGCATCAATCTTCTCACCAAACTGTTCCAAACAACACAAGTATTTGCAAAATGTTAAAATATTTCTTGAGTTAAAAACTAGCAGGAACAATCCAGCCTATGGAGCAGAGAACACTTCATGAGGTTGCAAAAACTACACTTGGCTACTTGGGTTGAATGCAGGCGAGGACATAAAATATGAAAAATGCTTTTCTGTATTTCATTTATTCTCTATTAGTTCACTTTTTTAAATAATTATTAACACTTAAGCTCATTATAGACTAAAGTGTTAGCATGGAGTGCTAAAGCCAGCGATTTTCCCCACATGGATGATTTCTCTGCATGCTGCCATCTTTTCCTGGTACCATGACCAACAGGCCAGTTGTCGCACTCCCTCCCAAAAAAAACAATCTATTCCTTAAAGGGGTAGAAACCACAGAAATGGTTGACATAACGTAAAGCTTGTGGCTTTTTAAAATGTGAACGGAGGACACCAGCACCTCCTCATAACATGTCTGTTTGTACTTTTTGCCAATGAATGACTGATTGTAAATCAGTACTGGGTTCTGGGGGATTTTTCTGTTTTAGGCTCCAGATATCTGGAGCCTGAATGTATATGAGAGAAAGAGAGAGAGAGATAGTTTGATTTGAAAGGAACAAATGTCTAGTTATGACATTTCAAAAATACATGTTCTGTTAAATTCTTTTATGTTTCAAATAAAGGAGCAACACCAAGAGAAAGTCCACTTGTAGAACTGTGTGGGAGGATGTAATATTTGTGTATTTCTCTAGAGGGCCTCAGCACTCTGCTGAGTTAATATCCAATTCATGCTCAACTCCGATATAGCACACACACAAACACAGTCAGTGTTATTACAGAAAGGTAAAATTTATTGACTACAATCAGCACATAAAAAAGACGCACGCTCTGAAGTTGAGCGAGCACTTTGGCACATATAAATAAGCTAATTAAATACAGTTAAATGAGACGCGTACAGCTCTGGAAAAAATGAAGAGGCCACTGCATGAAAGCTGTGATTGCAAATATTAATATATTGATTTCTGAACACTCCCTAAGTTAAAACATTTTAACACTTATTTATTTATTTTTTATTTTTGCATTATTTAAAACATTGTAGCTTTTCTGGCATTTTGACCATTTTTCATTTTTTGCAAACAAATGCTCTAAATGACAATATTTGTATTTGGAATTTGGGAGTTATGTTGTCAGTAGTTTATTTAATAAAACAAAAATGCTAATTTTACTCAAACATATACCTTTAAATAACACAGAGAAACTGATAATCCAGAGCTGTACATACAGAAAATTAAATAAGACATCTGTGGTTAAAATGGATGTTTTCTTTATGCACCACAAAAAGCAAATGCAGTCTACAAAGATGTCACAACGTGCTTCAGTTCAGCTTTGCAGCTTCAACACTTGTTCCCCAAACATCACAAGCATTCACTTTCCATCCTGACACCTTCTTAAATTTACTCTACTTGATCTCCCAACCGTCTGCTGTGTCACTGATCCTTTTTCCGAAGAAGGCAGAAGGAATTTGTGCCAACCCAGAACCCGGGGAAAACCTTTTCTTTCATGTCGGCTTTGAACTTGTGAATCAGCCGCATCTCTTTCTCGCCCTCTCCCTCCACTGAGAGGAACTTTATGATGCCGGCGGGCTGGTCGACGTATAGGCCCATGGTGGTGGACAAGGGGAGCTGGATGTCTACATTTTCTCCATTATGCCAGACTTGGTAACAGGAGCCAGACCAGCCAACGCCCCAGGATCCGTTGTTCTCCCCGAGGCCACTGGGCCCATCCTGGCCTTTCCGGGGTGCACTCTCACAAACCACCCCGACCACTACCCAGCCATCAAAGTCCACCTCCCAGTACCCTCGATGGCCCTGCAGGCCCTCCTTACACAGAACCTAAAGCAGAGTCAAGAGTGACAAATATTTTGTTGTTGTGGTCCTAAAACTGAATATTATTATTTTTTATGTTGGTGACTTAGTGTCTTGCAAGTTCTTGCAGAAAATACAAAAAAAAAAAATACTACAACTAGATTTACCCCTTTAGGCACTAAACTAAAACAGTGCATTTTAAATAGTAAATGTCGCTGATAACATTTACGAGTCTAGTTCAGATTTGGTTGACAAACAAAAACTTATAGCAAAGAAATTTAAAAATGATTAATTGAAAATATGTTACAAATCAAAAGATAGCAACATGTTGTGGAACAAGAACAGCACACTTTGCAAAGGTCATAATTTTTTAATGCACTTTATTTTAAGAATCTTCAATCATCATCTGGAAAAAGTAACTATAACTGTATATTGGAGTGAAAGTACAATATAAACTGTAGTGGAGTAATAGTAGAAGTAGCGTAAAAAACACTTCAGTCAACTAGAAGTATAGCAAAATTGTACTAAAGTACAGTACTACTAGTAAATGTACACTTATCAACCCTGTCCAGCTTCCAAGTTGGGAACCACTCGACTAAACCACCTGACTTAATTTACTGTAGTGTTGTGGTAATTTGACATTGTTGTACAGGGACTTTTCTTTAATCTGAGTTTTTCACTGCTGAGCTGAGACTAATTTTAACATTTTACATCCAGCAGTTCCTCATACTGTGTTGGTAGTTTAAAGATGTTGTTTTGGTACAATAAAGATAACATTTCTTCCTTTGATTAAGATCATGGACAACAACACCGTGCGTGTGATTACGCCCTGAATTCAGGCTTTTCCATGTTCAGACATACCTGTGGTGAGTGTTCATATCTTTCAGGCCTGTTGGGATATGGGCAGACTGCATCTGATGTACGAGTCACTTTAGACCCACCTTCTGAAATCCACAGAAGTTTCTGTGCAGTTTTGTCGTCCATAGACAGGGGGATCCAGTCTGAGTGAACAGAGAGTAAGTGGGACACTAAGGCAAAGAGACAAATGGTAAAGAGACAGTAACGGTACTGATAGAGATGTTGAATCAAACTGTGATGAGTAAGTAAGTAATATGTATTACTATATTTAAACAGATTATAACTGCATACTTTGTGATGAAAATTCATTGTGCGATGTTTTGTACTAACATGGTGGCATATGGCAAAACACAACTGTATTTTTTTTCTTTTACATGTTAAAAACACACACTATAAGCAAACAAACAAACAGAAGACAACATGAAAAGCCTTACATTTTATGAAGTCGGCCCTGGTGGTTGGTTCAGGGACATTAGGCTCGTATGCTGGCAGCTCTTTTGCGATATAAAGAATTAGAGAGAAATGTATTTAGCTTTATTTTGAGTGGATAATCAAATGTCAATCTCATTATCCTTTAGTTATTTATAACATTTTTCCAATTTAAAGTTGCTTTTTACCTTTTGAAGCAGCACTGTTTTTCTGTCCTGGAAAAGAAAGACATAGTGTGTCATTTCACTGTAGTCTAGCACCGCTTGTGTTTGTCTATAGAATATTTTTAATCTGCTCGCAGATTCGTCGCTGATTGGCTTTTATAACAAAGAAGTGAAAATGCACAGCAGTGTGGCACTGAAGAGCAAACTCCAGTCAGCCATTAGAAATCCTCTCATCTGTCTCTATAGTTCCTCCCTTCATCAATGATTCAGACATTCACCTACAATAAATCATCTGCTGCTGATACCCAAAAGTCCATGGTGCCACTGAAGGTTTAGGTTTCAACATGAGGAATCTGGAGGCCTGAGCATGCATTAAGGACACACTTCACGCCCACTAACAGCAGGAGTCGTTCTAAGAATATTCTTTCTGTATGATGCTGTTATTTCACTCCGCCAAGGGCATGTTTGTCACGTTGTGGGTTGGTGTGTAATCTCTGTTTGTTTGTTCCGCCTCCAGTTTGTGAGTCACTCCGTGTCTTCTGACATTCGGAGAAAACCGTGATCCAGTGCCGCCCAGTCGGGTCATCATTTGTCACCCCCTTTTGCGTAGGTCATTCGCACTCATGCTACTCTTCCTCAGATTTCATGCGGACAACTAACTCATCGTTCTTACCTACTAACTTCTCATATTGTTACATCGCTGCATTAGCAGCGATTTGTGTCCTTTATTACTGCCAAAAATAAACAGAACAGCCCAAGTTTCCCATATATATATATATATATATGTAAAAATACTTCTAGCTATGATTTTCTTGTAGTCCTGGTTTTGAAGAAAATAGATCAGTGGGTTTGGGAGAAGACTTTCTGTACTCCTGTATATTATTATGCATACATAGATCAGTAAATGTATATTTAAATAATTCTTGGCCATTTGCTCGGGAGCTGCTTAAGTGTTGCACAGCTTAGGGTATTTTTTGCAGCATCCATGTAACTTTATTTGTAATGCTTAACATTCAAACGGCACATTGTTGCGTCTACTTAGGGACTTGTGGGTGATTTGGCATCTGGATTTTGGGCAGAATCAAAGCATATGATCAGATAAATATCAGCGGATACTGTTTTTACCTATCTCTTCAACTTAAACAACATAAAATGCTAAAACAAATCTCACTGCATATACACACTACTACGTCAGTTGTACTACTGAAATAAGCAACAGGGAATGAAGTGCTTGATCAGTAGTAGCACAACCACACTGTAAAAAGATATCATAAAAGTCAGGGGGAACTAATTTGAATAATTTTGCATGAAGTTTGGGTGATAAGTTTTTTTTTTATATGTATTTAAAGTAAGTAAGTACAGATGTCAGCTTTTTTAGATGTATCTATTTGTCTTAGCCTGAAGAAACAACTCTGTAGCATTCATATCTCTCAGCAGGGGAGGATGCCAAAAGCATGACACTCAGAAGGACCAATAGAAGTCTGGTTTAACATCTGCAAACATCAGATGTGAGTGAGGAGATGGCATTGCTTTCCCTGAAGCGTGTTGGTCTGGGATTCTTTTAAGTGTGGCTAATGATTTGAGAAGGGTTGTTGGGTTTCCAGGGGATTCGATGGCCAACTTTTATCTGGTTGACTTTTAAGGCAACAACCCGCTCCTCCTTTCAAGTCTAAAATAGTGTCTGACATTGGATGCTGTAATTTGAATCTAAATATGTAATGTGCTACCATTATGTTAAATTAAGTTACCTGACTAGGTCACTAAGACTGAACCATTTGCATGCAGAAATAGTAACTGGACCCTACTTAGATTAGGACTCACTTACAGACCAGATTTGAGTTTGGATATTGTCTGCATGGCCTTATTGACTTCAGCAGTAAGCAGCCTGTCAAAGGAGAATGTGTGACTTCAAAAGACAGCATGCATAAATTGTTAGTGGATGTACATAATGATGGACAGAGCATGAACAGAGGTGAGATTTGGCAGTACACAGAGAGGTAGAGTAACGTTCTTGTAGTCGTCATTGGAAACTGGTGAAACAGAAAGAAACTGATGACAGGTCACTTCATCTGTTTGTCTTCCCTTTCTTACGGATTATAACAACGCAGCAGGGGCGACAGGAAAGGCCTTGTGGTATAGCGCTGAGGAGACATTAAAAACAGGCCTTTGGAGAAATGCGACTGTGTAAATAAATGTATTTTCACATCTGTAGGATGTTCCTGGCTTCTATCTGAAGGGAATGAAGCAAACACCTCAGGCAACCTTGCACTGAGATATCAGGCCTGGCAGTGAGTAAGCTAGGTGACTGGAAATATGCCAGTTCTCCGGCTGCTCTGTGGAGTTAAAAGCCTGCGGATGCCTGTCGACGCTCTGCAGTATCAACAGAAAAGCCCCAGAGATAAACAGATGCTTAAAATGACTGATGACTTGACACTGAAGCAATAGAGACATAGAAGAGACAAAGTGGGATGCAGGAGTGAGGAGTGAGCCATAAGGATATTTGAGGTCAGAGGGATCCTAAAAAAGACACATCATGAATCAAGTCTGAAAAATGGATGGATATCTGCAGTCTCTCAGGAAATTTTGAGCAAAAACAAGCTCATAGCTGAACAGAACTTCAGTGTGAATGTAAAAGAGCGACTGAGGTAGATCTGCTGGATTTTTCCGTGGGTCCGCATTCAGCAACACGACAAGTTATGAACCATGAGTTCCATGAGAATTTGTGTCGTCACAACATAGGTGTTTTCCCATCACAGATTCTCTTCTCAGTGGGACAGAGCTACATTATCTGTAGAGATCAGGTTAAAAACATCCCACTGAGGCAGCAAGATCAGAAGATAGTGAGATGAGGAGGAGAGAGAGAGATGAGTGGAGGTGGCGTGGGCCCAGGCTCATCCCTCTGGTCCCTGTCAAGTGCTGTGGCTCCCTGGGTGGATGATGAGCATACAAGTGAGATGGACATGGGAGGCAAATAAAATACTTGCAGAAGCAGATATATGAGCAAAGAAGGAGAAGGAAGTAAGAGCTTTTTAAAAAGTTAAAACTTGACTAATAGGGCCTGATCTGTAAAATATGAACCCTGCTATTAGCTCGTGCGATACCACAATATTGCAGCTAACACTAACTAATGACATTAGTTAGTTTGACTGTCTTTCAGTTATGGTGACAAAGTAAACCTTTGATGATAATAATTTCTTATGGAGAGGTAGTATATGTTACATAATGGCCAAATCAAACGGCCATAAATAAAACTGAGATGGGCTTTTACATTTTGGGACTAAAATTACTTTGCAGCATTTCACACTTCATTACTGTGCCTGCCAGAAGAAGGATTAGTAACATTTGTGGGGGTGCATTATAGAACGGGAAACACTGCGCATGGATTAGACGCATCCAAAAGACGTAGGAGGGACGCAATAGATTTTCATATGGAGGCACTATTTGTTGTGGAGAGAGAAAGTGAATGAAACACGCTGGGACAGGTGCATTGCATGGCATAGGGAGTGAAATAAAAAAAAGACAAAAAACACGAGCTCTGAAATTACAGATCAGGCTTTGACATTGAATGGAATTCAGTAAGTGATGGCACAAACGCAGAAGAAAGCATAACTGCCCAAGGAGAGGCTCCCTCATGCTCTTTGATGACATGATTAATGTTCCAGAGAAAACTGGCAGAATCCAAGGAAGGCTGTGTGACTGGGAGCTGACTGACAGGAGTGGTCAACATGAGGTAACTCAATAACATCAAATAAACAACACATGAAACACATAATAAATGGGTAATAAAACACTGTGACAAGCAATACATATGAAGTTCTGCCTTCTCAGGTTGCGATACACTTGGAATGGAATAAAAAAATACTAATACTGTGACATGATACATGGTACATATCTGTGACTTGAAACACTCATTTATATATAGCGTTGCACAAACAGTAAGAAAATCTGACTGTGTAAATAGATTACAATTTTAATTCAGAAAACTGCTATGCATAAGATATGACTTTGCAAACGCATTTCCGTGATGAAGCTGCGATGGCAATTTTAACTGACAGAAACTAGTTTGGAGGCCACATTGCACTGAGCAGAATGCAAATGCAACAATTATCAATCATTTTACTGCTACGTGTAAATAACAGAATTACAGACAAAATTGTTCCAAAAATTTAAACTTCTACATGTTTTCATTCATTTTAACAGATTACTTATAGCTTTATCTTATGTGATAACAAATGTTGAATATACAGTACATTAATTAAAATGAAACAATTAAAATCACAATACTTATAACGAACACTAACATGGTCCCCTGTGAGATCCAGGTGATGGTCTCCTACCTGCTTTCTTAGGCACAGGCATTATTCCTTTGGTGCTCACGGCACGTTTTAGCATCAAGCGGGGCGGTCTTGTGATAGCAGTGTCTGTACATCTCTGGAGGGTCATTCTTATTAACTCTCAAATGAGTGGGGGGGGGGGATGTGCATTAGTTATGGTTGGATGCAACCGTCACCCAAAGGGATGTTCCTGTCACATGAAACTCCCGATCATTTCAAAGAAATCAGATAGATGGAGACAGATTATTCCAAGTATCTGTGCACATTTGCACACACATGCACTGAACATCTGTGTGAGGTAGTATTCACATCTCTAGAATATCTGGAATATTTTGGTGCCTGAATTCAACTTAAGCCGTATGTGTTTTCGTATCGAGAGCAGGGTCACTCAGTATTTAAGAGGGCAGCCAGCAACTCACTGGGGAGCTGTCGTCAATCTCAGATCTCATCAATCAGCGGCGGCTGTAAGTGCACTCTGGCAAAGGACTTGGGGCAAAGTATACTGAACTGCTGGTGTAGTCAGAACTTGAAAATGACAGCTTGAATGTGCTCAGAGGTTAAAAGTAGCAGCTAAATTTAAATGAGTACATATTTATTTCATATTTTGATCTTTATCTCTAATATGTAATAAAATACAAACATTCCAAATGAATTATTATTAAATCTAGTTTACATTATGTTGTGAAGCTATTACACACAAGTAGTTATTTTTTATTTGGTCTGAAGTAGTTTCTTTAGGATCTAAAAATGACTTTACTTTGTGTAGACTGGGAAAATTTGATGTCACACTGGAGCGCTAATGTTAGAAAACATGGCTACAGAAGTACTATAACAGAAATACAGCAGTGAAATTAAACGAACACATATATTTCATCCTCAGATCCACAGAGTAACCCAGATATTTCAAACATACCACAACTCACTGTGCAGCTCTCAGTGAGTTCACAACTCAAAACAATGTCATATCCCCTGAACAGGACAGAAATCAATCTAACACCTGTACCACGTTTCTCCAGTGAACAATATCCTGGTTACAGCTTTATGCACACTAATTTTTTTTACTAGCTGAGAGCACAGTGTTTGCCTGAACTTTCCACGACACATATTTCTATGTCCTACTGACATCAAAGGCACCTCATTAAAAAAATTTACAAATTCCTTTATTGTGTAAAGTGATTGAAATGTGATAAAATCACATTTCAAACTTTATGACCCCGTAGCCTTAAAAATTATATTTGCTTTTATCTTGGGTTCACATGTTGATATTTTGTACATGTGGATCTGGAGCAACCGAGATGGATTTAACATCGTGTGTGAACAAGATCTATACGTATGTTGTTTTACAAGATAAAACGCTATATATTGTTTTTCAGGACCTCAGCGGTTCATTAACTCTGACCCCAGTCAAACAACTCAGAATTTATCCCACTGGTTGTGTTTTTAATGTTAGAGGAAGAACTGTGTCTAGAGATTTCCTATTAGTGTAAGTGTTCGTAAAAATTAAGAAGTTACACAATAAGACTAATGCTAATGTCAATTTCAGTTAGTATTTAGAGGGAAATGCCTTTGGAGAGATATCATCAACAGTACTTAGTGAATAAACTGCACAATAGATGAAACTTTTTGTGGACAGTAGCAGCTTCTCTAATCCTAGCGTGGTAAAACCCCTGGCTGTATAATAAAGGATTAACTGCTGAGTGGATATTTTCCACTTCAAATGTGGCAAACTGACTCAGAAATGACTCTGATTTACCCCATTAATAGGATTAACCAGTCAGGATTTGTACTGAAAGTACACAAATACTCAATACTCCTTTGAAGAGAGGTTTGGAGAGAGTCTCACCCGTCTAACCAACCAGAGAAGGCCAGTTTATGGAGTGGGAGCTCACGGCTGTCGAGTCACTGTGCTTCATGTCTATTGCTCCTCATTTCAGCATTAGCTGAAGAAAGATAGTTGGAGACATATAAGACAATTATTTCTGCTCAACAAGTCTGGTTATTGTTATTCAATACTATTTTGTTCGATTTCAAGTTGATTTTTTTTCTCATGCTTTATTGACCTAATGGAAAAATTACATTAAAAAAGTTATATCATGTCCAGAATCTGCGATGGACTGGCGATCTGTCCGGGCTGTACCCCGCCTCTCGCCCGAAGACAGCTGGGATAGGCTCCAGCACCCCCCGCGACCCGAATTCGGATTAAGCGGTAGATAATGGATGGATGGATGTCCAGAATTTCAGGTGATAGGACAAAAACAACCCTTTTCATTGTTAAAACACACAGATGATGAGGATGCACCAAATGTTGTGGTGGTGGCCAGGTCTCTTATACTTGACTGTTATGTACAAATATGCCAAAAGTAGATGAAATTGCCAGTGCAAAATTAGAGTAAATATACTTCCAGCACTGAATGCGTGAGGTGTAATCTGCACAAAAACGCAAGAAATACTTCTTTTCCAGTCTCTTCTTATCATCAAACACATACTAATAAATAAAATTGAATCAAATGCAAAACAATAAATTCACATCATGTTCAGATTTAGAGATCTCCTTCAGGCAGATGCTGTCTCTTCTGGGAGTTTTCTTAAGGGGTCTGTCTTAATTGATACAGCTTAATTAGAAAAAAGACTGTCAGCACAAAATGTCTCAGTATTATAAGAAGAATTTTAATGACATGTAACTACAGGCTTAGTGTCGCCTCCTATAATACCAGATATGCTTCATGTGGGGCATGAAAACACATTTCAACACCTGCCACTTACTGCTGTCAGCGAGTGGACTTACATGATGTTGTACCATGACCTTTGCGTGTGTTTAGACGTGCTATGCACAACATTATACACTCCACAATCACGATGTAATATTCTAGTGCAAACTACAGCCTGCCTGTTAAATGACCTATCGTCTTACTTCATTACACATTAACATGGTGATGTGCTGAAATGTATAGCACAACTGGGCGCAGGGGATACAGTTTACAGTGTGAGGCTGTAATCTGTAAAAGCCTGCTGGGATCCTTTTCAGAGCTTGTCGAGTCTTCCTCTTTTTGTTTTGGGTCTCCTCTGATTGACAAAGCAGGTGCCTCGTTCTTCTCAACTCCCTCTCAGTATTTTTGTCCATGTGTAGTTGGCTGTCAGTACAAACACTGTGGAACACCGGAGCGATTGATGTCTCTGAAATAACTGTTGGAGGAGGAAATAGACAGATCCTTTTACTACTGTGAAAGTACCAGTACAACAATATGACAATACTTTACACAATAAAAGCTGCTCTTTTACAAGTAAAATGATTTAGAATTCTGCTTAAGTAAAACTACAAAGGTATTATCAACTGTGTATGTGTTGCATATTAATACAACTTGTTAAGATTGTTAATACAGATTATTCAGTGTGTCAGCAGCTGTTAAGGCTCTCTCTGGGCCTCAAAGTATTATTTAAACAAAGATATTTAAGATATTTGAAAGATGGAAATGAGTCTTTGGTACAGAGATACAACAAGATGCACAAATTGTGTGTGTGAGTGTTTTTCAAAGGAGTCACAAATCAAAGATGTTGGGAACCACCAGAAGTATGGCATTTGCATTTGTATAAGTATAAAGCAGAAATCGGAAATACTCAGTCAAAGTACTATTACAATTGTACCAACATAATGAATGTAATTTCCAATACATCAATCGTCTTGAGATGAAATGAAAAGAATTTGTTTTTGGCAGGGGATTATGGGGGAGAAAATCATGCATGACTAAAGCATCTGTCAAGAACAGGCCAAAATCACCTACAACACGAACCTTATAACTACTCTTCACTCACATTATTTCATAAGAAGGGGGATATACTGACATTGATAGTTTCCAAGCCACAGAAAGATATTTATTTGTAATGAAGTGGGAGCATGTGATAATCATTTAAATATGGAAATAATGGCTCTTACATCCAGTCTCTCCAGAAAGATATTCATGGTGTTACATTTGTAAACACAAAACAGGATAGTGTCTAAAGAATTAAAAAATAAAAGATAAGAGAGAAGTCTTACAAACTCAGTTCAAAACTTTCTTCCTTCGCACACAGAGATTTGAAGACTGAAATGACTGACCCAGTGAACTCTTTCAGGACGAGGGGAAGCTGTAGCAGAGTGGTACTTGATACTGGAATTGTGTGGGTTTGTGTGAGTTGGTGGGTCATTTTGAGAAAAGCCTGGCTGATGATTGGACAGGGGTAGAGGGCACTGAAGTGTTGAAGCTTGATGTCGAGCCTCCTGAAATAAGAGGGTGTCCCTCGCAGTTGGACACTTGGACTGAAACTGATCACACTGACTGACTGACATGAGGAAGAGGGGAGGTGATGTTGACACAGGGATTTTGGGATATTCTGTTTTTAAGGCCATGTTGTTCCGTCCCTCCCTGACTGTGTATTTATAATCATGTATAAATACACAGATACGTGGAAAATGACGGAGCAAAGACGCAACGTTCACATCGGTTCCCCAAAAATGGTTGCAGCCAGGATCACAGGAAGAGTGGCAATCACCCTTTAGTTTGGATTGTACCATCAAATGTACAGTACATCCACAACCAAGGTCAAATAAGAGACATTCACAAAACCAGTGTTTGTATAGTTGTGTGATTCTATAAAACCTTGTGGTATTTACAAAATCCATTGTTCAGTCTAAATTACAAATTAGACAGTTTAACAACATATGCACAAAATCACAACAACAATAAACAAGATGAATACCACAAAGGAATTAATGCTATAACAGAGCAGTGATGCAACAGAGATTATGATTTGGGATTGGTTAAGACTTTCAGTTGTTTATTTTAGAGGAAGAAATATGTCTAAAGATTTCATACTGATATGTGATTTTGTAAACGTCTGGAGGTGTGTGTGTCACCAGAGGAATGTGTATGTACAAGGAAAATTAAGAAGTTACATAATCAGAACTAATCAGTCTGTATAAATATTTAGAGGAAAATGTAACGAAACCTTGGCAGAGGTATCATGAAATAATTTCTGCCGACACTTTATTTAAACATCACTTACTGAATAAACTGCACGATAGTTGAAACCTGTTGGAGACAGCAGCAGCTGCTCTAACCCCCACGTGGTAACCCCCTGGCTGTATCGTCAAGCATTCGCTGCTGAGTGGAGGTTTTCCAGGTCAAATGTGGCAAACTGACTCAGAAATGACTCTGATTTCCCCCATTAATGAGATTAACCAGTCAGGGGCCTATGTTCTGATAGATCAGATTATTCTATTAGATTTTGTATTGAAAATGTGTATCTGAAAAGTAACTAAAGCTGTCCAACAAATTTAGGAGAGTAAAAGTAAAATAAAATAGGCTACATCACAATTGTACTAAAGTACAACACTTGATCATCGTCATTTTAAACTATTGGAGTGCAATTTTATGAGATACTTGTACTACTACACCAACTGTAAAATTTAACAGCTTTATACTCTATCTACCACTTATATAATTGATTACTCAGTTTGATTTACACTTTCTGATTAATAGTCTAAAAAAAGGATTCACTACTTATTGTCTGTGTCTTTTACTTTCAAAGTTCAATTTTTATATTACTCTGCTTTTGCAACTAGATCTGAGAAACACCAGTCAACAACAGAGAAAGTCAACTGAAGTAATAAATACTTTATTTTCACATTAGTATTAAAATGCAGTCATCTGCAGGGCACAACATCTCCTATACTGTACAGATATTACTTGTGACAGACAGTTATATGCTTCAAACAGATCATTATGTACAGCAATTAAAAACTGTTACAGAGAAGTATTGTTCAGTTAATCTTCACAAAAACAAGTTGTTGATGATTGATCATCGGCCACCCCCATTGGCTGCTCCGCCACCGGCTCCTCCTCCTGATTGGTCCTGAGCGCCAGACATCATCAGGAAAAGAACCAGAGGAACAATGTACATCCACTAGGAAAAAAATTTAAATAAAAAGCAAGTCAGTACAACTTGATCTGTATTTTCAAAACAATAAATTTAACTGTGATCACTGCATGTATTTTCAAGAATTCCAGATTGGTCATCCCAGATTAGGTTCAAAAGAAGGTAAAGTGTAAAAATGGATGAGAGACTGTAGAATAAAGAAGAAGAAATCTCAGTGTCAAACACCAAAAACAAGTTCAACATTTTTACATCAGCTCTTTATCTCACTTAATTTACATGGAGGCCGTTTGGTGCTCTCTCATCTAAAGTACTGAGCTGAACTGAAAATCTTGATGTTGATGTATTTGGCATTTGACCTGGAGAAATCAAAAACTGCAACAGGAGGAATGACGTGTTTGTCAGTTAGTCACTTTGCTTAGAAGTTAATGAAAAACTTGACAGAAGGAGTAGGAAGGGGAACGGAACGAGCCACAAGTAAGAAGACAGTACTTCAGTGGGATCAGCTCTGCTCTCTGTCTCCCCCTGCTGGGGGCTGTGCCGAATTGGTGGCCATGAGGAAGATTGCACCTCCCAGAATCAAATACCACTGGAACACAGCACAGCACAGCACTGAGTCAACACAGGTCACTGGACACAGCAAGATACACACAGCAAGGTGCAAAACAAGACAGAGCTTTAACAAAAGAGCTCAGACGAGCCAAGTTATAGGACACAACTCCGAGTTCTCTGTTCAGATTTTTCCAAACATGAGAGATGTTTTTACTCCAGCTGACAGGCTGAAATGTCAAAAGACAAACAAATCTCACTACTACTTTTTCATGAGGATACATTATGTGTCACTAAAGTTTAAAAATGAACTTTGAGGAGAGAATATCTTTTTAAGTTCAAGCGTCACGCAGAGAGGCACGGAAACACAGAGCTGGGTCTCAACTTAAATTGCTTCAGTTCAGTTAAAGCAACAGTGTGAAAGGTGTCAGACCAAAAAATGTTAAGAAATGACTTTCAAAAACTCAGAGCAACTGGTGATGTTGTCAAACGTCTAATTTTCTTCAAACAACAGTTCAAAACACCATTATATGATCTATGACAAAGAAAAACAGTAAATACTCTGCTGGAATACGCTAAAAAAAAGCTGTCATAAATCCCAACTGCCTAAAGAAAACACAGAATCCAACAGGGAGAACAAACGAACATTTTGCCTTTTTAGCAGACATTTCTATTCTTATGCTACATATATAAACATTGATAAACATGAAATAGAAGAAAACAGTAATCTTCAATACAGTACTTCAATACAGAGCCTCCTGGCCTTATAAGCAACTTTCAGTAGTAGTACTTACATATTTAGCAAAGAAGGATTTCTGCTCTTGTGGATTCTTCGCTTTCTTCTCAGATTCCTGTTCCATTCGCTCAAGGAACAGAGCTGTTTCAGGTCTGGAAGACAGTTGGCAAAACATATTCAAACAAACCCAGAAGAAGAAAATGAAAGGAAAAAAGGTGCACAGAGACTTGTACTACCTATAGGGGAATTATGTAAAGCTGCTAAACCAGAGCAAATGCAGTATAACGCAATCAAAGACATCAAAAAACCTACACTCAAATAAACAGGAGGATTTCACTAATGCACAGACAGATAATATCATGTATTTAAAGCAGTAAGGAAGAAAACAGACACACATACCCTGGTGCATTAACAGGAGCCATGACACTGAGTGTTGTGTTAAAAACCTCAAGATCCACTTCATCCTCAACCTCAGTGCCCCTACAGGCCCCAGGTAATGTCACTATGGAGACACCAATGAGGTACCCGGATACGTCAGTGTAGAGAGAGATCACATCACTCAGATGGGACTCAACCATGGCACACTGAAGATCAGATGAAAATACAGGTTCACGCAAAGCCTTCAGTTATCAAGAAGCTCTACACCTGAACCAACAACAAAAAAATCTACAAATGCAGTTGTATATGCTCCTTTGTTGTCGTATCTATGGTAACCAATTGACCCGGAAGTACATTAAAACGTTTACGAGATCTCGCAAAATTTATAACTTTACAACTTTTTTCTTTCACCCATTTTTTTCTCCCATGACCCCTCCCAGGCTCTGTAGATAATAGCTGCTTTTTAGGCTAAAACCTCTAATTATTATTTTAAATTGAACATAACTGAGACCAATAACAGCTGGTATCTCAAACACTCATTAAAACTCTTCATGTAGTAATACTGTCTCAGTTCTCTAATGAAGTCTTACAGAGCAACTTCAAATAAGTGTTTTTCCTAAGATAATTTACTGGTGGAGTTTAGAGAAATACATACGGCTCTGACAAATGCTGTGAGGTAACCTTCCATCTGCCGTTCTGTCTGTCTGTCTGCCTGAAGGAAAAGACGAGGCACTCTGATTCTATACAGACCATCCACTGCAGCCACCTCCTGTTCAGGTTTAAAACAGAAATGTTAGACACGTAATTTCACACTGATCACACTCAAATCCTTCTGTAAAAGTCAAGATTGATTGTCCACTTCCTGAATCTGCTCATCAGTGCTCATTATAAATTTGTAAAAAGCTCTAATAAGTAATTGTGATTACAGTGTTATACTCATCAGTCTACATCCCTCTATCTAAATCATCATTGTCTACCTTCAGTTTGGTTCTGTCTTCCTCGGAAAGCTGGTTCTGACTTAGTGAGACACTTGGCTCCCTTCCAGCTTTCAACACCAGTGCCCCACGAACCCGGAAGTTTGCTACATCATCTAAAACGAGGAGGACAACAAAGTGTACTGTCACAACAGGAGAGTAGCACCATGCGTACACATTTAATAATTTTCAAAAAACGTTCAGCAGGATGACTGTCTAGGTATCAATTTCTTAATTAAACATTGGGAAACTGATTTACAGATCAATATAGTAGCCCAATACTATTCCAGCCTCCTCTGGAAATATGAAACATTGTGAAATCTGAAAACTGTCACAATAAAATAAAATGCTGCTGCAGCTTATCCTGTATCCTTCATTTAACAGAGCACACTCGCAGTGCAAAAAAACAATTAGTTTAATGTGTATGATTCAGGTAAAATGATTTGTCAACACATAAATATATATTAAACTGAGATGTCTGATTGATGTTTGGTGTGTATCCATTCGTATGTGGCGTTGCCTCTGGTAGCACAACACTGCTTGATTAGCTTACAAGCATTAGCAATAATGTATTATACAACACAATGGTAATACAATAATTCTTACCAGCTTCAAAGGAGTGTTCAAGCGGTACAGAGAAACCACTGAATTCCGTATCCACGTTTTCCACAACCTGAGAATGAAAATAAATAGTACCATTTGCCTTTAGCCGGTCACAAAAGCTAATGCTAATCACTAAGCTAACAGTTGCGGTTTCTACATAATCGAAGCCAGATTTGGGGTTTAAAATAATAACGTTTCACACGTACCCTTCTACCATTGTTGCAACATACAAAATCCATGCATACGAAAAATAAAACAGTGGAAAAAACTCCAATTTTAAATGATAGTAGACGAGCCATCTTTACATGCACGGATACCGGAAGACTATCAAACATAACAGCATTTCCGGTGTTTTTCACAACAAAAGTATTAAAAAAGGAACGCAAGAAATGCAATTTAGTTTTGTTTCCTCTTTTTTAGCAATACTTTACGTAGACGTTTAAAATAAATTGTTACATTTCTTTCGTTTCCCTTTAAGATTAAATCCAGATGCTTTCCCCCCCCCAAATATCTGCTTAAAGCTGAAAGACAGCTTCATCAGCCAGCTCTCACAGAGCTTTGCTAACATCATCTTCCTTGACCTAAATGCCTGGCAGCTTTAAATGCAGGTGACAGGTGACAAGGGAAATGTTGTCTACACACAGAGACACACAATGTTAATTTGTGCATGCTGAGCTATTTAAGGCCTGTGTTGACCTACTTGCACTCATGCTGTTTATGCATATATCTCAAAATGATATCAACTTTTCACTTTTGTCTGTTTTTGAACATGCCAACGCTGTCATTTGCTGTGCCAGTGCCAATGCACATAACCAGTATTTAGTCTTTGAATTCATATTTTTAGCATTTTGATATTTACAGTAGTTTCCAAGTCGGCTGACAGAATGCAACTAATGAACTAGGTCTGAACGTGCGGCTGTCTTTTTAAGTGTCAACAGCAATTTCTTGTGCAATTTTGTTTCCTTGGCAAATAAAAGCAGTTCTGGCTTCTATTTTAGACTGTCTACGTTTCAGAATAGTGTTGTGGTATATTTTGGGTATAGCAAATAAGATAACTGGATGAATAAATTACCAAAAACATAACCTATGTTGTTGAATGCCTATACAAATAATGTGTTGCATAATGTAGGCTATTCTCTTTAAGAAGTTATGTATACCTATTATTATTATTATTTAGAGCATTATGAGGTTTTAAGTGAAATATTAGTCAGGAGAAACATTCTCCATTCTTGTACCTTGAAGGTCATATACTGGAATTCAGCCTTGTTGAAATTAATCACCACCTTCCTTCTGAATGCACTGACACACCCTGGGCCAGTAGAGGCTGCTAACAGACCAAAGAATACCCCAGCACTTTTTACACCCCTCCCCCTTCTAATGAACTCAAAAAGTGCCATGTTATCAGCAGAATAATACATATTTATTCCCTGTGATGAAGAGGGTTGTTCATGTTTTGAAATCCTTTAGTCAGGGATATAGGCTCTATTTACCTAAATGTCCTTTAAAGGAGTTCATATGTACAGAATCACACAGAGTGGACAACTCTGCATTGATGGCAAGACCTAGATCACTAGCTTTCTGTATGTGTGTCTATTGTGTCTACATCCAGATGAACTCACATCTGGCATCAGAATGTTTCTCGAATGAGTCTCCAGTGACCTCTTGTGACCTCTTCTTTTTTTAGTTGCAGTAGTTTTTAGGTTCAATCACATCTGTATTTAGAGGTGTCCACGTGACCAGATCAGCACTTATTTTTGTTCCAAACTGGACAATCTGTTGCGACACTTTGAATGCACCAAATACAGATAGAATGACCATAAAGCATGCAACTGGAACATAACTTTGGGTCACAGAGGTGAGTTTTTTCTTGTTATATGGCAGTGACTCAGTGACTGTTCACCTTCAGCTCAACAGTTTCAGCGAGCATGAGCTATGTTATGTTGCACCACCAAGTCAGAATTTATGGATCGTTGTTCTTGCCTGCCCTGGATGCTGAGTTCAGTTACTAATTTAACCAGGTTTACAGTTGCCAGAACAATCCAAGCGTCAACTGTGGGGCAGAATATCTGTGATCTCACTGATGAAAGTTGTGGCCAGAAGAGTCAAAAATGTAAAAAGTAAGAGCGAAAAGACAAAAAGCAGCAGGTTTCTGCCAAATGTGATTGATGTGATTTATTTCTAAGTGCTTATTTCTGGCTGAAGAGTTTTGCTGACATGCAGTAAAACTTCTGTGGATACAAGTGAAAGGCATCCATCATTTTAAACTTCAACATTTTAGCATCAAAGTGCTAAAAATGAGTTTTGAACCCAGCATTAATCCTTTAAAGTTTAAACTATCAAGAAGTCAAGACTCAGTGTACTTTTGGACATCTGACTTGTTTTCACCCCTCTTTCGTTCACTTTTTTACATAATTCTCGACAAAGTTATTTAGCAGGAAGCTGTTACATCTTATCCACATTAATACCTGTTCTGACATACACATTTCCGAAAATGACAACTTGGCATCACATCACATAAGATCACTGACAAAAGAAAGAAAGAAACTTCCTGGATAAAATAAAAAAGTTAAGACAAGGGGAGACATACAGTACCGCAACGAGGTGACAAGTTGCAGATTAAAATGTGTTTCAGTTTACTACTAAGACCACAGTTTGACACTATAAACACTGTTTATGCCTTAAACTTTATATTAAATATTATTTCTTTTTGTTATCATATTAGCGCCTGTATGGAAAGAGTCTCTCTCTGAGCCCCTGTTTAGTTTGAAAGTGAGGGGTGCTTTGATGAAGCATATGATGACTGAGGCTTGTGATTCCCCCGGGCTCTGCCTTTGAAACTATGCTGGCCCATACAGTATCTATTCCCCTTTACTGGGACAGCCCATTACTCTCTGTCACCGCCCTAAACAACGGTGTCACCTTACTATTCTTAGTCAAATATGAAAGCATGTATATTTATGTGAAACACAAGGCTATCACTTTGAGGAAAGACACTATCATGTCCTGTCTACCTGTGTGATGTTGAAATGGAGCATAATGAAAAATGAGAAACAAAGTCAACAACTGTTTGGAAACACACTCCAAGTTTGACAGAAGTTTTACAGCTTTACGATAAAGCATGATGCTGCCACAGTTTGAGTTTAATCATAAAAAAAAAGAAATCAGTCTGAACACTAAATTCAGATTTGTTAATATTAGTATTATGAAATAATTTTTAGGTTTTATTTAAAATATAATAAAATAAATACAGTCATATTACAGGGTACAAACTATTGTAAATCCACTAAAGGATGTGACACATTTTAGGTTCTATATAGCAGTTACTACCTAATAAGAGAGCAAAATGAAATGTGTAAATGAATTAAAGGAATATATTTTCCCCTCTTTCACCGTAAACCATTTTCTTCACATACAGGTTATTTACATAAATTAAAGGGTAACAGTCAATGCAGCCTTAAATATAAGAAAAACTGTGTGTTTTTTTTCTGACCAACTTAATAAGCATAAATTAAACTAAATATAGGAAGCAAAACAGGTGCACCAGGAGTGGTACCTGCTGTCCATTAGGTTTGACCCACTGGTTTATGTGTAAAATTTAAATTACTCTGGAATGTTGCAGTACTATGATAAAATAATGAATACAAATGACACTGCTGCTGTAATGTGGCAGTGTCTACTTGCTTTTGGTTGTTCAGCTTGCAATGAAAAAACAAACAAACTAAACATTACACATTATCACATTATATATGTATATTACTGATTTGAAAAAAATTTCAACATTAGTTTCTTGGCACTTTGTTGTAGGCTGCACTCATTTCAACACACAGCAATAAACAGTTTTTAAATCAGTGAGTTAAAAAAAAACATATACAAATAGTTATGTGCTTTGATGAATACAGTTTCTTAAAAAGGTTTACATGGCACTGACAATGCACCTTTTAGATTTTTATTTCTAAACACTACACAGAAGTCATTTTGTCTTAAAAAACATATTTAAAAATATTAAATTTAGCTGCTAAATAATACCCACTGATAGCTTTAATCTAAAGACTGCTGTGCATCAGTCATGGGAAAGTCGCCGTGAAGGCGGAGAAGACCTGCTTCAGTTGGTTTAATGTATACTTCAGTGAGGCTTAACTAATGCAAGCATTAAATAACTCTGGAGTCATCCGCTACAGCAGATCACTGAATCATGTAGGGCACCTACATCCACTTTAAATCCACAATATTTGAATAATTCCTATAGTATAAGTTGTCACTGATGAGCTGTAAAAGCATCAAAAAGATTTATTAACGATAATTCTGTTTAAAAGTAACATTAACTTAGAATATACAGTAGACTCAAGGACCTTTTATGTCCTATTCAGTCCTGCATAATCTTTCTCACGGGTATTTGTTCTCCTTGAACATCTGAATCTCAAGTTGCAATTGCCTTAAATAACTGTTTTTCAATTACTGCCTCTCATTCTAACTTAAGTTCTCTCCCCAAAATTAAAGTCTGAAAGAATGTGTGTTGCTATAGCCAAGGTTAAAGCTGTAGGTCCAATTTGAGCAGCAAGAAAAAATAAAAAAACTAAACAAAACAAAACAAAAAAGGAATCGCTGTATAAAGATGAACAAACAAAGTTATATAGTATCTATATTTGGTCTGCATTGCCTTTTGCAATCAGCGAAAGAAGAACAGAACATGTGTGATGCATACATATTTATACCACCACACAGAAAAACTTTAGAGTAGAAACGTGTATGCATGTGGAATTCTTAACTCATAAGAGGTCAGCAACCTTCATCTACTGTCTTTGACCTTGTTCCTCACGTCCCTGCTGAGGGATCCCACGCACATAAAATCCACCCTGTTGACAGCCCTGGGTACTTGAGAACAAATGGGATTTCCTATAGGAATGCAAGGCTGCTGTTTTCTTGCTCTAATTTTTCTCTCTGGCTTTTCAGGTTAAGGAAACAATATTTAGGACTGACACTGAGCATTTTAAAAAGGTATTGCTGTCAAAATTCAAAATATTGGGCATTTTGTTTCCTCCCACCCCTCCACCCTGCCCCGGACTCGATGCTCATGCGAGTTGCCAGGTAGAGGACACTGCATGTACGTGAGCGAATGTGAGATGAGCGAAATATTAAACTTGCTTTCCTTGCTCAGCTAATGTGTTTTTGTTGTTTCACAATTATAAACCAGCTCATACGGATGTTACCTTATTCTATTGGTTTTAGCTTGATTCATGGCTGGTTATGAGAAAGAAGTATATTCAAGTATACTTTTAGTTTACTTTTTGTGTACTTTTATAGATGTACTAGACAAAATTACATTTAAGTATACTTTAAGTATAATAAGAAATATAGAAAAAAGTATAACTACATTTGACTTATATGTAACTATACTTGAAGTATAGAGTAATTCAAGTATACAGAAAATGTAATTAAATTTAGCCTATATTTGTACTTAAATAATAATACTTGAAGTATACTAACAAGTACAAATAAATACCCAGCATGCATTTCTGTGATTTAACTGTAAAAATAAACAACTATGAAACAAATAATTGATGTTTTGAATGAGGAATTTGTCACAAATTGTTGGGAACAGAGTAAATGTGGGAAATCGTTAATTAAAAAATAAAATACTTAAAACTGTAAGTGAGAAGGGTGAGCAGTCAATAGGAGTTCACTCTTTATAACATATAAGTTTAGTATTTGTACTAGGCATACAAAAGAGAGTATATTGTAAGTATAAACTGGAAAGTATTTATATACTATAAATAAATGTATATACTAAAAAGTGGGTCAGTTTAGTCCTAAGAATTATTAAAATAGTATACTTGCAAGTATACTAGAAGTACATTAACACAAGTATACTTACTAGGTAAAGTATACTTAGGAAATATACCTTAAGTATACTTAAGTATAATTAATAATATGGACCATACCTTACTGGTAGCTGTGATAAATTAAAGTTAGCTAACCTTAGCTGACTTAATGCTAACCGGTTTAAACGACAATTTGCTAACTCTGTGACCATCTTAAAATCAGTTTGGGCTTTAAGTGGTTTCATGTCTGGCAACCAATGGCCAAAGCTGTGTTACTGGTCAAATGTGCAGGGTGCAGTACCTCACAGGTCCTTTCAGAAACAGGACGTTTTGTCCCTTAACCAACATTTTGAAAGAAAATTTACAGGTAACGTTGTTGTCTGAGACGCTAATAGCTAATAGTTTTCTTGCTGGAGGTCGCCAGGGAGAGAGCCAAGTTCTGACTTCTGACTAACACAGAATTCGGAGAGTGAGAAGTGAGAAAATTTTTTTTATATTGGCCCTAATCCTTTTCTTTAACAAACCCACAAGAAAAGCCCTTTAAAAAAACTGTGGATGACCACTGTGTTCATAGTTGCAAATTAAGGTAGTAATAGATGTTGTTTTCTGCTAGTAGTGGTAGTGGTGTTTAATGGAAATTTATCACTACTCTTTAATAAAGAGTAGTGCAAAGATATTGGATTTCTTTGGGACATTTATCCAAATGGTTTGGAACCATAGAGTAATTGTGTACTGTGTGGTAATGATTTTTTTTCAGTTATTAAAAAATCAATGTTAAAACTTCCTAAAATTAATCAATTAGTAAAAATCTTGTTGAAAAAAGAAGTAATGGGAACATTTGATATGGACAAATACATTGGACCATATATTAGACATAAAATGTCACTATTTAAAGATTTCTGTGTAATTATGTTCTTATATTATGGTTTACCTTCCCTCCGCGGTAGCTGTGTTTCTCACAGCAGATCCAATTGGAGCCTGTGCTCAGGCTGACCAGAGGCCAGCGACGTCAAGCAAGAGTCCCCATGAACCAGCAGGTGAAGGTTGGCACTAAAAATAAGAAAATTCCAAACAAACAAAACTACTAGTGGCTGATGGGATGTGCCGTCATCCATTGAGATTTTCATTTTTCATTTCAGAGTTTGTTTCACATTACAGTCAACAAATACTGCAGTGCTACAATAAAACAAAAAATAACAATTCATTTCATCCCAACCTCAACCAACAGTTCATGATCCTATGATTCCTATTCCGTCTATTCAAGACATAAATAACAACAGTCTCCATACCTTTTCAAATACTGAAAGAATCTGTATCGCAGTGCCCCAGATTTTCTAACACATCCAATGTCGCCTTAAAAGTCTACATAATTCTTTCTGGTTTAAAGTATAAAACACATTTCTTTAGCTGTGGTCACAACAATATTGTAATACTATGAAGAACTAATACTATTAGACTATGAAGTTAAGGTTTACATAAATGTTTTTACAATAACTTAATATATCATATCAATAAAATGTTCTTAAATGTATATTTGTCCAAAAAAATATTTGATCTTCCATTACAACAGTCATTCTGTTTGACTTAAGTGTTGAAACTATTAAAACTGTGGTCTGGCTTAATACAGAAATTTTTTTTTTTTTACAAACAGAAAATACACAAAATATATTTATTCAACTTTAAACAATGTGACTGTCTTCCCTAAACTAAACCACACACAGGACTCTGGAGTCAAAATCAGGAGTCAAGTTAATCATCTTATAACTTTCTGTTAATGTTTCAAAATGCATGCTGGAACATAATCTATCTAGTGCATTACGTTCCACAGAAATCCATAATCACATTTGCAGTTTAGTTGCATAGCAGTGTCATTTTTAGGAGACAGGGCTGTGCATGTGATGCACAAAATGTTTCTGGCTATTTTGATGTATCAATTCATTCTTTTTGTAAAAGCAAATCCACCACTGAAAGTTTAACTACCCCGGCCATGCCAGAAATGTCAGGTCAGCTCCAACTTAGCAAAAAGGAAAACTATATTACACTTCCCCTTTTTTAATCACCATACCTCCTGATAATATTTAACTCAGCCCTCTAACATGCAGGATTTTTGCTGGAGATAAACACTCAGTGAAATTGTCAGTCAGAGTTGATTATCATCAGTTCGTTAATGTTCGGTCTCCTGGGCCTAATGAGTTAATCAGCTGGCAAGTTTTCCTGAGGGCTGGACTTTTCTTTATGACTCTGAGCTGCTTTTACCCCTCATGGAGTCTTCCACCTCCTGCTCAAAGCTCTGCAGCTCCTGCCAAGGTTTCAAGTGACAGCCTTTCTGTCACTCTCTTCCTTCCTTGTTCCTTGTTGGGAGGAGGATGAAACGACTGACACTGATTCTGAATGTGTGTGTTTTGGGGTGGGGTGGGGTGCTGTGGTGATAAAAGGGATGAAGAAGTAAATGCAGGCAGATCCACAGACAAGAAGTGAGGAAGGTGCTTTCAGAGGATTCACTATAAACAGACACAGACATGCCCGAGCCTAAGAAGCCAGGTAAGATGGCCCAATCTGTGGGGTTAAAACAGAAAATGTACTGATCAAAAGCAAGGTGAAAGCTGATGAAGCTGTGAAATCTTCAGATGTGTCAAAAAGGTGATAATAGGTGATGTACTTTTTGAACAAAGAAGCTGTTCATCCATCACTGTATCCTGATGCTTCAGAGAAGTCATTTACATTTTTTCAATTTCCCACAAAAAAGGGAAAACAAACTCACTCTTACATGTGCAGATTTCATTGCTTATTTACAAGCTCACCTCTTTATAAACTCACCTTCAGCATTCTTTTGTTGATTTATTTCACTGACAATGTTACTAAGCTATCGTATAACTTTATCTCTGTCTTTTATGAGTAGAAACTTTGCTGTGATAACACTTAGAGACAGAGAAAAAGACAGAAATTTCATTTTAGTCCTTAGTTTGACTGTTTTAATTTTAAATGTTTTAACTGTTTTAAATGTTACATTTTATTTATGTCTCTTTATTAGATTACTACTCATGTAAAATGAGAAAAGAGCAATGAAAGCAAATGTGTAGATATGCTGATGGTACTGTAAATATTTGTATACTGTGGGCTCTTATAGGATGAGTTATGTTGGACAGAATCCTCTTAAGTCTTTGAGGATTATTAAGCTTATCTCTTGTGAAGTGGTAAATGTCAGCACACACACAGCAATATCTGTTGTGAAGTTTATGCTCAATAGGAAGGTAGAAATTAATTACTATTTATGATGATTTCATGCTGTATTACATAAACTAGTAGGCTACTTATGCTTGTTAATTTTAGATTTTACACAGCTGTAAATTATGAGAAAATGTATAAACATAATGACGCTAAATAAAGCCAATAAACCCAAATGTCACAAATGTTATTATGCTACAAAGCTATATTGCTGTATTTTAGCTTTTTGTTACATTAAATGATTACACAGTTCTGCAAATTTTAAATTAAAAACACCATAAAAACTGCATGCATGTGATTTCAGGAGTGTAGAACCTCAGCATACCTGGAGCATTTCATTTATTCATCTCAGAACTGAAACATTAGCTGAATATTGCTGCAGTATTTGGCATGTGTTAAACTGTACACGCTGTAGTACTGTGTGTTGTAACGTCAAAAAAGCCTTTGTCAACAGTGACCTCAGAGGAGCATAAATCAGTAGCTTGAAACCCTGAAATCTGAGAAACGAAAGCTTGCATGAGGAAAGGCGTTAAGGAAAAGGAGTTGGTAACAGATAAAAGTGGAGAGATGAGTGAGATGATTTGTTAGAGGTACCTCGGCCAAGTCAGGTGTAACTACCTTAGGTCGTATGTCTGCACCTCAAGCACTTCATCTAATCTGACCATGATTGCCTACCTCACTCTGTTACACCGTCTCCTCTGCTGGCCTCCATTTTCCAGTTCAACATACAGTATGTATATTCAGTGATGTCTTTTGCTTATGTAACTTCATCTGATAAAATAATTTAAAACAAAACATGTCTTTAAAAGTCCATGTTTGGGAATCATGTCACTGTTGATGTGATAAAAAATATTAGTGAGAAAATGTAGTGGAACTTAAATTTTACGGCGCAGTATTTACCCTTTCCCTTTTTATTCTCCATCATGCAGTAATTTTATCTCTACATTTTATTATATCTTACCAACGTGTCACCAATCCAGTGTCCTGACATAACGTCTATCATATTCCCAACACCACATTACTACCTTCTTTCAGGCTCCTCTTGTTCCTGTGTTTCCACCCATCCCAAATCCTGCCCCTCTCTTGAACTTCATCACACTTTCTCAGCTTTGGAGCCCCGCTGCCCCTGTCGATCAGCTGGTTAGAGCACATGTGACTCCCTCTTTAACTTCACGCTCTCTCCACGGCTAAGGACAGCCTGGGACTCAAGAAGCCATGGGGATCTGGAAGAAGCACGAGTCCCAATAAACAGCCACAAGAATAGGTGTGGTGGCTGTGGCCTTTTAGATTGATGAAAAGAAAGGCGCCTCTGAGAAGGGATGGGTGTGATCTCTTAGTTGGCCCCTAAATGACCTAATAAACAACAACAACAACAAAAAAAAACAATATGACGGGAACATTGTTCTTCACAACAGCTATTTATCTAACGAACCAGGTGGCTCTTCAATGAGTCAGTTACAGAATCAAATTCATTTGACCACCGCTGTCGATACTGATAGTTGTAAGGTGCCAGGGTTCGCGTCTGCAGAAATATCAACCAAACCTTTAATTACTAGTACAAATGGCAGAAGCCAGTATCGGTAGCTCCCGCAGGGACCAGTTCCACAAAGATAGGCTTTAACGGCCAGACATCAGATGACACTTAAGAATCTGAAGAACTATTAATTGCTATGAATTCTTGATAAATTAAGACAACATGAGTAAATGCGGCAAAACAGTCAGCGTCAGCTCTGTTCACTCTAGCATCTCGGCTCTGCAACGGGGTTGGAGAGCGCTAACATTTTATGCTACTGAAAGTTTAAAGTATTGTTATATTATGTGCTGATTATTCCTGTAAATCTTAAAACCTTCCAAATGCAAAATATTGTGTGCTGGGCTGATCTGACACAGTTTGGTCATATTTGTACCATGAGAAAAGTCTTAATTCACACAGAGTATATCGTACATTAGTTTTACATCTGTGCATCCGATGAATTCAGATGTCTATCTTAAGTCTGAGAATTAGTTTGAGCTAATCTATACTAAAGTAACTCACTCTTGCATACTGGGCATCTACAAGTCTATGTTCTTATTTTTGCAAAGTAGCAGTTGTTTAATAGAAGGTTAAATCCATGTCACCCCTGTAGGCTGCAGGGTAGAAAGGGGTAACATCCTCTAATCCCCCCGAAAACTGCACGTCTGACAACTGGTCCAGTGTAGCATTACCTCATACCAAGGCCATCATCAAGTTCCCATAGGTATGCAGCCACTGCGTGATGGATTACGGACAGATGCAGAGTCAAGTGACTGTGCCATGAGGTCCTACAGAGAGTGAAAAGTTAGCTTAGCTCTGATGTATCATTAAGAAAGACTCTCTAATCACAGTGTCAGAGGTATGTTGTGTAGAGGATGCACACCCAGAATTTATCCCTTATTCTAAAAGCTTCCTCTGTGATTTGAGAGAGGCCTTGGCCTATTTGGAGCACAGGCTGTGTTGATGTGAGCTGGAAGAAAAAAGGAAATGAATGGAAGGCTGAAGTGCATGACAGATTAATATGGTATTTAAAGCTGCCTTTGTTTACCGAGCACCACAGATTCCTCGCCCTCAAATTAGACTTGCATTACACTATTGTTTTCTAATGTTGATACTGCTTTATTCATATAATAATTAATTGAAATCGTCAGGAAAGTTTACAACAGGGCCATAAAGTCTAATCTTCAGTTTCACACCCCTTTGATTCCTGTTCCAACCCTATAACCAAATCCTTGCATTTCTCCTCCCTTGTTCATCCATAAATCTTCATGGTCACGTGTGGCAGACAGAGGAGGGGAAGGGAGGGAGTAGAGAGGGAGGAAGACATCACTGGTGGAATCCAAACAAGTCATAATTCTTATCATCAACACCACAGCATAACTGTTATATCTTTCACATTACCTCCAGAGGCTTGCAGATCCAGTTCGTCAGTCCACAACCACAACTAGCTTCATACATGATCGTTACAGGGTGCGTATAGACTGAAAAACACAGGAATGTCAGCATCTTTAAAGGTTTATCAATTTGTCTCAGTGGGAGAAACATTATTAGTGACTTTTTCTCTTGCATAAAATGTCTCTGTAGAGACCAGTGCATGGTGCTGAGATGAAACGGAACAAAATGAGAAGAATAGCATATGATCACATAAATGCTGGATTGTACTACTTTAATTATGAAACAAACCAAAATAGCCACTAAATATTTCAGTTACAAATATGACAGGACAATATTGTACTGTCATATTTGTAACTGAAATATTTAGAGGCTAATCGTGTTGACAGAAAATCTTGGATCACAGTAACAATATCAGAACTGCATAAAAAGCTTAAAAATGCATCACATTTTTAGATTAAACGTTTGCTGAAGCCATTTTGACTTGGGCCACCTTAAATGACGTGGTAGCTGCTCCATCTTTAAATGTTTAAAATTATTTTCTATGAATAACTGTTTAATAAGAGATTATACTTCCCCAAAAGCAAATATTAAACATGTTAATGTTAATATCAAACATTAACATTAGGCAAAACAATTAAAGACAAATAAAAAGACAGCTGTTAGTTTATTGCCTGATGAATATTGATTTTCAGCATAAACTGGTGATCCTGACTAGAATAGACAGGCTGGATAAAAAGGTTATACAATTATATTATAATGTTTATTTAAAGCATCTCACAAGTTCTCATGTTCTCATGACAAAAAAAATCCTTTAAATATTAAAAATATTCCTTTTTTTCCCTACTAGCTGAGGCTCAGCAGGCAGAAACCAAAAGTAGGTCATCCAAATATGCAAACGTCTCTCCTGTTCTGTTCATGGTCAGCTCACATCCACCATGGCAAATAACCAGCTCACTAACAATTAAGTTTACAGGTGAAACGCCTCAGACAAGACTAAGACGGATATTTTCAAATCTAAATCAAAAGATGCTGGAAGTTGTTTTCGTACATCGTGCTTCCGTTTACCTCAGGAAAAAAAACTGAGTAAAATTTACAAACCTGATTTGTTTGATGAGAAATAAATTTTGCACGTTTAAAAGATATCCTGTCTTATCTATTATATTATATGAATCATGCAACCTGTGGTATAAACAGCAAACAAAATTAGTTGTCTTAATGTGATCTTTTACATTTTTTAAGACGAACCGTTTTTAAAAGTCAGTTAAAAATGTCTCTACAGGGCAGGGGCACCTGTAGAGACATTTTTTGACACAGACTTCGTACTAAGGGGCTCGGTTATCTCTAAGCTGTCTGAGTCAGACATTTACGTTCTCATATGCATCTCACTTAGGTAATGTCTAGATATGTTCAGGGTTCCAGTGCATGTCTAAAATCAGCTTGTGTTACTGCAGTGTTGCTGTAGTGTAGATGCAGCCATCTGAGATTAATTATAGGGCCTTTAAGCATAAAAATATGTCATTAACATAGTGAACTTGAGTTTGAATCATGTCTGTAATGTTGTCTGTCCTCTCGTATACGAGAGAAAGTCTCCCAGGAGAAACAACCCCGGGTCTCACAATAAAACGTCAACAAAATTTTCACACTCCTTCCTCCCAACACACTGAAACTGCCTCGAGTCTTTTACAGAGACACTGGGTGAAACCACCCCTCCTCTGACCCCCTGCGCTGGCATGCTGCATTTTACACAGTAAACCTGCCATGAACAGGCAGTGTAAAGAGGGCTATTATTTTCATATAACAACTGCAACGTTGCCTTTCACTGGAGTCACCGGAAGATGTGTCTTTTTTTTCCAACCTGCACATGAAAGCGTTGTTTATGAGTTTATCCATTTACCTCCTCCTCCTTACAGGAGGGTGAGGCTCTTTTCACTACGTGTAACAGCTTTAAGATCTTCAAGACGGTCAAATCAACTTGGCAAATGACTGAGTGATGGAGAGGTCAGAGGCTTAGGGAGGGCAGAGGCTTAAGTGTACCCCAATTCAGCTGACAGCATCACTCTCCATCCTCATCATAAAATGGTGAAACTCCATCAGTCACGCTCTGCCTCTAACATGGATGCCAACCAAAGGCCATTAATAGTCACTGATACTCATCCACACACTCGGTGGTTCTAAATAGTTTGTTTGAATACTAATGTTCTCCTTTTAGGGTGACATGCTGGTGTAGTGGTTAGTACTGTCTGCGTGGGTTCTCTCCGGGCGTCCACCATCACAACATGCATGTCGGTTCATTGGCGACTCTAAATTGCCCGTACGTGTGAATGCAAGTGTGTATGGTTGTCTGTCTCTGCGTGTCAGTCCTCTGATAGACTGGTGACCCCACCTCCCACCCAGTCACAGCTAGGATAGACCACTCCCCTGACCCTTCTGAGGACAAGTGGTTAGGATAACGGATGGATAGATGTTCTCCTTTTCCTCCACTGACAATATTCCCCATTGTATATTTGAATAGAAAATACGAAAACATCCCAGTCAGATCACAGTGTGGTTACAGCAGCAGTGGCTTGGTCATGTGTGATCCTGATGTATAATAATGGAATAAATTTCTTTCAAAGCTGGAGTAAAGTGCTTTTAATACACTGAGGGATTCCCTGCTGAAATGTGTTTAGAAATAAGAGCGAATGTTGAGGGCGAGTTTTAGTTTCTTCAGACATCAGAAACAAAGCTTTTCTCAAAGTAAAAGTAACCTGACTGGTTGAGCTCTGCAGTCTTCAACTTTACACTTAACCATAAAATCCATTAATAAATAAATGAATTAACAAGTTCAGTTTTTAAGATTGTTTCTTAACTGGACATAGGAATCTTTAAATAGAAATCAAATATTTTTATAGCCTAGAGCTTCATGAAGTGTGAAATGATTGGATCGCCCCTTTAAAAATAATTTCCTTTGACTTTTATTTAAACTTGACGAAATAAAAACCCTCAATATGAATTTCAAGATCCCCAAGTTGATTCTGTGTCTTTGCAGAAAACAAACATTTATCAAGTATAAGCACAGACAGGCTTGTGAGAGGGTTTTTGACTAGATGTTGTGCACTCAGTTAAGATGCACAGATGTTATTTTCTTGTCTAGTTCAAACAGCTCTATGCTTTCTTTGCAATATAACTCTTTGTTCTAGTATTCTGACTTTCCATCTGGCAACAAATACAATTTTAATATCTTGAGGCTGGAGTATGTGACTTTATTAAAAATATTTATTTGTAGAAATATGGCCTGAAACTTATTTTAATGTTGAGAGGTGCTATTAAAGCCTCCTGTGAAGCCAGCCTCGTTGAACAGTATTGGCAGCAGTGCAGAGGTAAAACCTTTTTCTAACAAATCAAAGAATTTCAATTAATTTAGCACCAAAATGGCGGCTGCTGTGTGAGAGATGTCATCATGACAACAACCACAAATGCTTAGTTAAAGTTGTGTAAACATCACAGTTTGGTCAGAGTCGTACACATAGAAGACAAGGGGTAGAAAAGGATAGCAGGTGTCTGGGACTATTTGAAGTCTCTATGCTCCGCCATACAAACCTAATGAACTTTAACAGACTTTAGACACAAAAAGTCTATAAAAGTTTCCATACAGTATTATGTTACATTCATAAAAGAATTAACATAATCCAACCATATGTTTCTCCTCCGCATTCAGACTTTGGGCTTAATATACTACCTCATTGCTCTAGGTGTCAAATCTTGCAGTTGACTGACCTCACTGTGCATCTCACATACACACAAAATGGTACCTTTACTGTCGGAACAAGACACCACAGGACTTGACAAAGCAATACAATTTTATGCCCTTGGAATGATAATTTTTTGTGACTTTGAATTTTATTTCACTACAATTCAGAGAGAAATATTGTAGTTTTTACTTATTGCATTTATTTGACATCTTTAGTTACTAGTTATTCTGTAAATGCAAATGGCGAGTGAACTGATGTGTTGTTAATTACTTAGTTTGTAGCAAGAAGTAAGTTACTTTATGGTACTGAGATTTCATATCATACAGAGGAAGACTTGTGGTTGTCATGGCAGAGCTTGATGCACAACACATAACTTAAGTATCCTCTGCACATGCACAGTGAACATTGAAGCACTGATAAACTCCACTCTGTTGTGTCCGTGTCATCTCTTAATCAGTCTCGTGTCACGAAAAGTCTGGTGAGGAGACTCTTGAGTTATACACATCGGTTACTATGGTTTAACCACCTGGCAGTACAAAAAGCAGCTTTAAAATCAGCTCCACTTCTACATGCCAAGTTGTTTTTGTTCCATATCAAGTGTTATGTTATCAACAGTGTCAAATTCATTTGTGTTTAACATATATTATAAGAGTACTTGTACTTTTGTACATTTTAGTTACCTGCTACTCACTGGATCTGTACATATACATGGCAGCAAACATACATGGTAACTGACACACTTGTTCATACTTGAGGGCGCAACTGGGGTGCTGTGTAAAAGGGCACAAGGCATCATTAATAAAGTATGAAAATGTGGGAGTATGTTACTGCCAAATGGCATTACGCTCAAGCAGAGAAGAAGCCACATTGACCCCAGTCTCTAGTTAACACGTCTGCTGCTGCCATAGCTTATGGTTGTAGACACGCTTAAGTGATTTAATGTATTCAGCAGTCCTCCATCATCAAGCTTCAGAAGAAACAAAACCATTTAAGTAGTGCATTCAGCTGAAACAGCAAAAAACATATATGCGTCTCAGTTTAAGTAGACAACTGCTCAGTATCTAGCACCAAACCACACAGTTAAACAAATGGATATGAGGAATCTGTGCCGTTTCTGGCTTCGTTCATGGGAGAGAACGATTTCAACATTCAAATGTTTGGCTTGGCCTGACACCTTTGGCTCAACTGACTGAACAAGCAGGAGACGTATGCAGCAAAGGAAGACAGTGAAATGTCAAGAGAGATTAACAAATCACATTCCACAGGGGTTACCCTTCAGAAGCAGAACGGGAAGACGAGGAGAGAGCGGTGCAGTCCGTCACTGTGTGGGGGGTGAGCACAGCGCTGTTAATCTACTCATTGTTTTTTCCAGTATTACAACGTGTTACTTTTCAAGTGTGTTCCAAAATAGTTCAGCCATCTATGATGGCACTAAATGTCATTATAGATGTACATGCTTATAACACAACACAACAGGTAATACTGGAGCATATAGTCCCCAGTTTGTGAACATGAGTAGGTCTCAGTTCACTTATAGACAGAGTGAGCAGTGGTAGATCCACAATTAGCAGTGGTTGGATTAACACAGAAATATCAATACTGTTGCTATTGAGTTTGTTTTAAGTATTGATAACAGCATTAATAGCAACATCAATAGGAATCATTGATTAAAAACAAACAAATAAAAAGTCCAGAACAATTATACAAAACTTACTTAAATTAAACAAATGACTTAGTAATGATTTAAATTTAAATAATGGTATTTACCAATATTGTTATTTGGCTCTTGTGTTATCAAATTAAAAACACCTTTTTTTTTTAAAAGCATTTTTGAATACTTTACAGAATCTGATATGACAGACTTTGAAAACATTAGCACAGTCTTCACCTTTCAAGAGAAGAACAATGTGTCGTTAATGATGAAACATATGCCAAATATACCAACAACAACTCACCAAAGGTTAAACATTCTTAAAGCAGATATAATCAGTAATTCTTGGTTGGGTCTTTTGACTACTGTGCCCCTCTTGTGTAAATGAAAGAGCATTATCCAACATTTCCCCATCTATGGCAAGCCCTTTTAACATTTAACAGTCTTTACTCGACTATCCGTAATTACATTTTAGATATCTAGAAATGCATTTTGGCTAGTCAAAATTACAATGTGACTAGTCCCAAGTGTA
>JAUYWH010000026.1:6144314-6184962 GCA_034779795.1 Ctenopoma multispine
TAGTCAAAAGTCGAATTGCAGATATCTACTACGTCATTTTGACTAGTCAGAATGTCCCATTGACTTGAATGGAAAATTACTTTAAGATATCTACTACGTCATTTTGACTATCCGCAATGTGATTTACAGATAATGCTAATTGCCAAAATACTCCAGGTATCAAATGTACAAATTAAATATACAAATCTTTCACGTTAACTCTATTCACAACTTGAGTTAAGTAAAAAGTCAGGGTTTTAACAACAAACCTATGTGTGACTACTAATGTAGACGGTATCGTATCAGGAGAAAGAAAAAAAGGTGAAATAAGTCTTAAATAGAGTGTAACCCTAAAACATACCAACTCAATTTAGTTTAGTGGATGTTTATGAGTTAATAGATGCTGGGAAAAAAAGAACCAGTATAGCACCTATTATCATGTATCTATTGTCACCTTAATTTTGTATTAAGACCAGCTTGAAACAACCTGAACCCTGTGGGTTTTATGTCATTATAGGTGCAGCATTCAGGCTGGAAAAAAAAGCACAGAATCGTGAATAAAACATGTATAGCTTGTGCAATATAGTGTATGTATATAGAACATTACATAATTTAGTGGATGCTTATATTATAAAAGCCCTAAAGAATCAAGAATGCTTTAATCTTTTAGTATCTGAGGTCAGGAACAAATGTCCACCCTAGTGCTCTACCAAATGAGCTGTAAAAGCCAAGACAAGTCTATTTTAACACAGAATCCCCTCCCCATGTCTCAGTGTGGGTCTTATTACATTTACTTAATCAGTTTATGATCAGAGTCATATTACAAGGCATTAAAGTCCTAGAGAGTTTAAACTGATAGTAGTGATAAGCTTGTGGAAATAAAAACGGCCTGTAATTATGGGTAAACAGAGCATGACAGGGTCAGCAAAAACTGAGTACAGTAAATCAAATCCTCTTTCAACAAGCATCTCACATGATATTTGTTAAATATAAACAATGTATACTGTATCTCATCTCCACCACTGTAGAAATCAATCCTCAGGCTCTTAATGTGAAGCTTCACGCCATCCTTGACCTCATGTCAGCCTGGCCCATTCTTCTTTTCGCTCCCCATTTTCGTTTCCACCGCTTTTCTCTCCATCTTACTTAGCCATTTTTTTCCTCCTCAGAAGAAAGCGAAATCAGATTAAAATAGGACAAAGAAAAGTGCTGAGAGTCGGGATTTGCATTAAGTGAAAAGAAGGAACAGAAACCGTGAGAGATATTATCCATTTAACAGATACCTGGAAGACAGGGAAGCAGACTGTTGAAGAGTGGAAAAATATAGGCCAGAGAGGACCACTGATAAAGCGTGAACAGTAATGAGAGCAGCACTAAAGTCATAGTGTTCATCAGCCGTGCATTACCATCAGCAAAATAGCATGCAGGGTTCATGGGTCACAGTTCTTATGACTTAGCAGACTGCCCAAAGCTTTTCTCACAAACAGGGCTGTGACAGAGGCAGTAACATAAAGAGGTACAGAGGAGAGGAGGCTGTAAAACAAACAGGTCACTTATAGATAATTAGAGGAAAAAAAATGTTTAAAGACTGCACTACGCATTTTTCTGTAAAACTACACCCATCTTATTAACCAAGTGGATCTACAGTAGAGGACAACGTCACAGTTTAACTGATGGAGATGCTGTAGATCTGCCCCGTCTTCTCAAATTAAAAAAAAATGCATACGGAACTCATGAAACACACAATTTTAACCACTATACTGGTGGTAAGATATCATAATTTTATTGTTTTATATTTTATGATAACTACATACTGTATATTTTATAGTATAATAATTGTAAGCTGGCAGATAGTGAAAAGTAGCGTCTGAAATGTAGTGTAGTAGAAGTATAAAGTAGCAAAACTACTCAAGTAAAGTGTCAACAGTTTTGGTAAAATGGCCAGGAAATTTGATCCAGACATTTATGGACCCCTCAGGATGAATTATAATCATTTAATCATCTCTTATAGATCTTTTATTGTATATTTTAAAGATTCTATAATTAATCTTTACATTGTAAAAATGTGATGCTCTACAAATAAACTAAACTAAATTAACTAAATGGTCATCATATTTCCCCCAATATTTTTCTTTCTAAACAAACTCAAAACTAATGACATTCCGATTGCCCTACTGTGTTCAGTGTCAGTTACCAAATAGTAGAATGATGTCATGATGGTAAGATGATGAGCACGTTAAACATCATACCTGCTGAACACCAACATGTTAGCACTAATATTGTGCACATGTTAGCACGTGGTGTTAGCATTTAGATCAAAACACACTTTCAGAGCTGCCAGCTTGGTGGTACTCTTAGGCCCCACACATGCTTTGTACAACTGGGCGAACGTAGATGCTTCAAGCTGTGAATTATTGATTTTGTGCATCACTGCATTCCTGAGTGTGCCACCTTAGTCTTGACCAACAAGCTTCTCAGGCAAGGGGACCCCCTTCAAAGGTCAAACACCAAAAGCACTCAAACGTTGTAATTTTCAACATATTACCCAATGAACACAGATACTGTACAAACTGTGTCCTAAACATCAGTCTGAGTGCTGTGCTCAGAGAATTTGCACCGTTGTTTGACTTTGACCTCTTTCGTCCCTTTGCCGTCCATTGGTAAACGTAAGTGTCCTGTATGCCTTTTGCAGATCCCACCCTATTTCTTTTTTTTTTCAAACATAAAATGTGCCTTGAACAGCTGAAAATATTATCTCTGCTCGGTGCTGTTGATGTTGTGTAATAATTTGCATGTTTTCATCTCCATAAAGTCTTTCACCAGGGACATACAGAAAAAAAATCTAAAGCACTCACCAAGCACCCAGCTTGACATTGTAAACTACTAAATGAGAAGAGATAGGCAATACTGAGCAGTGAAAAGCTTATAAATTAGATATGAAAGGATGATCCTGATAACATGTAGAAAATCTCTATGTAATCATCTGTAGAAGAACTAGCAGTGACCTTGTGGAAACTGAATTTACTGCATACACAATGCTTCTGAAGTAATAAAGAAAATTGCACAGTGATTGCTGAGAATCTCACTGCATTGCCTCTTCCCAGTGCAATAGGATCCTGCTGCAATGCAAAAATATCCATCTTATATTTGGTATAGCAAGAATAGGGTGTTTTGTGAAGGTTGTGAAGGAAGGTTGTGATTAGGTATATGAATTTCGACTTCACTGTGTGACAAGGATATTTGTTTTGTTAATAAGCTTACACTCATTTTAGAGACAGGGATTTTTATATGTACCTATCAGTGCTATTAAACATATTTAAAGGGTCACAGTCAAATCAAATCTTCTGAGCATCAGTATCTCAAATTCTGACACTGGCGAACCTAAACTCTCTTTTGAGATCTTAACTACATTGATGTGCAGCCTTCCACTGGCAATGAAAGGGACTATGGGTATTTATACACTGACAAGTGCAACTTTTATATCTAAGAAAGCTTTTTATAGCTTAGGGGTCATATACCTTTAGTAGTAAAAAAATAGGTGACATGACAGAAATAAAAAACTTAGGTGACAACCCGACAACTAGCAAAAAAGTACTACATTACTTTGCATGTTAAATATGTAGTCCAATGTATCATACATTGTCATTTTTAAAGTCTTAAAAAACTGTAGTACTTTCCAGTTCTTCTTCTTCTTCTTCTGGACAGTGTTCTCCTCACGGTTTACATCTGGTGGGTCCACGGTCGGATTTATCACTCCGTCTAATGTGTGTGAAGGGTTGTTACCTAACTTTTTTGTATCCACTAAATAGTTTTTTTCTACCACAATATTAAATATTTTCTTTTTCTAGTATATGAGCCCTAAGGGCCTCTGTAACCAGTTTGTAATCTGTAAAAGCTCTGTCACCATCAAACAATGTCAATGTGATATTCGTTTAGAATAACAAGACGCTAATGAGACCTGCACTAGCACCTTGTTGAATTTCAAGCTTTTTTTTGGCAAAACAGTTAATCACACATATCTGAAAGAGAAGAGGAGTGTTCTCACCTATTGTGATTTTATGACATTTATTTAAAGCTCCCGGTGTCACTCAGCATAGGGTTTTTTTTTCTCAAAAATAATAATTCCTCCTGTGATGACAAGTCAGAGATCAAATGCTTGACATCAGGGTAAAATGGTCATGGAAACCTGACAAAGACCCAGTTAAATTCACTGACCTCCTTCTGATTTTGAAATGCTCTGGTTTGGTATTCGCAGCACTTTTACACTGATTCTCATTCACCCATTTGCACACAAACACACGCATGCACAGATATGGCAAAGCTGCCACGCAGCTGACCTGACCGCCGGGGGCAACTTTGGGGAGTCTTGCCCAAGGACACTTCAACAAATGACCACCAATGCCATGATTTGTAGACGTCCACAGCCACACTACACTAGAAGGGTTGGATAAATGCTTCAGCAGGAATCTAAAGAAAGTCTTTTAAGGCCTGGTGCGTCAGAGATCCCCTCTTGGATTGGAGTGCTGAGAGAGGCATTAACAGATTGCTGCCTGAAAAACAAACCTTATCCAAAATAGACGTGTTACCTCCCCAACATTATGCATAGTGTGCCTTGAGCACAAGCACCATGCCAAGGCCGAGCCTTGCTATCTTAGAGCCCCTGTTAAGTAGGCTCATGGGACACTTACTCCTCTGCAGTGCCAGTTGTGGGTTGTTGGTGGTTTGAGATGGCAACTGTCAAGATGATGTTCTCATTTATTTCTGTGGCTCAGTCCTTTAATACGCTTTGCTGCCTCAACTGTACCTCGCTGGCACAGTAAGGCACTGAAACCTTTTTAACATTTAAACAGTTGCCCTAATGAGAGCACAGACCTGTGAAATTATTAAAAAAGATGGTTAAGATGTGAATGATGCCAAAGCTGAATTATTACTGTGCAGCCGTGTGCTTTAGTTTGTCTGGCAGAAAGAAACTCATGCCTAATCTGCTATCTCAATAGACACCCTTGAGCATCTAAAGTAACCTAGATCTGAGATCCTGGAACTTTGATGTACTTATCCTATCAAAACCATTTTTGTCTTGAGGCCGCCCCTTTCAGAATTTTTAAGTCCAATTATTCCTCATGATCTGTGAAAAACCTATTATTATCTAAGCCTCACTGTTTCTGTAAACCATGCCTCATTTGAATCTTGCGCTATTCCCCTGTTGAAATCCAATATTCTCTCTTTTGCCAGAGGCAAACCCTACAGAAATCAAGAAGACGTACGCAAAGCAAGGTTGCTTGAATGTAGTTTCCCTGTGCGGATACTTGTGAATATGTGTTTATAGTATTAACTGTTTGTTTAAAAGCTTAAATTTTATGCAGTTTTGTATATTTACAAAGATGTCTGATTTCAGGAAATGCGGAGTATGTTTCTGCAGTGAGGGTCCTCAGAATAATCTAAAAGTGTTTGTGGATAATTTGTACAGTCAAACGAATATATACTGTATGTCAAAAAATTATAATTTATAGCACTGCAGTTAAATAGAGTGATGAACAAGTGCCCTGAGTTATGTATAGAAATTATTATTTGTTTTTCTGATCACAGGATGTGGCTCTTTAAACACTTTTCTGGGACTTAGCTCTTAAAGTCATGACTAACCCAATACCGTGCTGCTGGTGTTGTATGATGTGAAATAATGAGGATGTACAAATTAATTTACATAATTGTTGTTTAATTGCAGCAGTGAAGGGTGATGAAGCTGCAGCAGCCCCTGCTGGTAAGTACCGTCATGTCATCTAAGACGAGCACAAGCTGTGCTCCAAAAATCCAATATACAGTATTTTTGGGTTATATATTTACAGTTATTAGTTGTTACATAGTTAAAATATAATACACACTGAAAAACAGTGTTTATAAAGATTTTTTCATTTTCTGATACATTTTTCTTCATTTTCTTCTTTTCAGACAAGAAGGGTAAGAAAAACACACCACATTTACCGTTTGTCTGTCTGTCACCATCGCCAACCTCATCATCACTGTTGTCATCATCCTCATCAACAAAATAATTAGTCTTTTCCCTCATTCATTTAGAGAAGGCAGCAGAGGAGGAGGGTAAGATTCAAAGATTCAAAGATGAAACAAACACAGAAGCAGTGAACTTCTGTGGTGATGCAACTGAGCGTGCAGATACAGTAGATGCATGTTCCCCACTGTGCCACTACTAGGTGCACCACGCACACACATGCACCCATACACACACACACACATTATAGCAGTTTTATTCAATATTTTTTATTGGCACCGAGGGCATGTTATGATTTTTTTTAAAGCACCAAATATACTAACTAAATTAGGTGTGAGGAACTAAATAGATGGTGTTTAATTTATGGCAAAGCAACAAACTGTATGTTTGCATATATGTATGCATTATATGAGTGTCTCTGTGTTTGTGAATTTGACTTTCCTGTTTTAGCTTAAGTACACTTAATTCTGCGAATACATACTTACTTAAGTAATCTTTATGGGTACAGATCTCTACTGGTGATTTGCTCAAGAAGGCCATGACTGGCTGCTTACTCTTGAGCTATGCTGGCACAAAGGCAAATACAGTAGATGAAACGTGTAGGCTAGACAGATACACAATTTGTTCAGACTCTTAGAATGAGGGTCTGAACTAATTACGCTACCAAATCTCGTGACAACTGGACTTGTCACCAGATGCTTCGCCTCTAAACTGAAAGACTTCTTTGGTTCTAGGTAGGGAGACAGGATTTAAACTCTGAGGAGTTCTTAAGTCATTGACACTTTACGAGTTGTTGAAACCATCTGTGTGTCATCGTCCTAGTCATGTCATGGCCATTGTCATAGTCATAGTCATAGTCATCACATGTATTGTTTGGGTCACATGAGCCCTGTAAACGTCGGAGCTGCTTCGGGACAGGTAACAGGACTGCAGGTGATCTCTGGTGTCTTAGACCAGCTCCTCTGTTTAGTGGGAGTAGTTTCAGTCTTCTTTACTCCTCTTTCAAACATCTATCCAGATCGTTAGTTTATGAAACAGACATTCAATTCAATACAATTTAAGACTGAGGTTTTCAATAATATATAACTATTGTGTGAAAATTAAATTCCTCTGAAAATGAAGACATTCAAGTAAACCTCGATCAAATGGGTTTTGCCTCATTTCTCTGCAACTAGTATCAAATTACAAAGTTCTTCTTACATACTGAATTATGGAACCATGAAATAAAACATTATCTTGTACCGTATTTCCATCCATCCATACAAACTGTTGTTCTCTTAAGGGTTGCAGGGGTGCTGGAGTCTATCCTAGCTGTCATTGGGCGAGAGGCGGGGTGCACGGTGGACAGGTCTCCAGTCTTGTTTCGTTATTTCTTTTCCGTCATATCCTAACACATCAGTCGTAATCCTACTGTCAAAACAATGCTGGACATATAAATGACATAGAAATACTGAGTGGTTTTCTGTGACATCTTCCGGTGATTGGTTGTGTTCAGCTGTAGATTAGTGCAAAATGATACTATTTTGTATATGTGAGAAATAGGTCTGTGACAGATTAAGGATGGCAGATTGTTTCTCTCATTTTAGTTCCCCATCTTACTGAAGTTCCTGACCTGTCAAGTCCAATCCATAGTGGAGGGTAATGTTTTCTGTTGTGAAATAATTGTATGTGAGTGTAGTAGTCTCCAGCAGATATGTGATATGTGAATTATACTGTAGATGTATACTGTACTATACTGTGTGTACATACACTATCAGGTGAAATCATGTACTGTGTGTTTTAGGGACATTAACTCTGCCAGTGGTACAGTTTTAATAATAAATAATGAGTCTCCTGAGAATAAATGTACTTTGATGTACACTTGTGTATAATGTCTACTTGTGAATGTGTACAGTTTCATTTCAACTTGTTGGATTAAATGTCAATTTATCTTAAGGTGCAACTAAAACAAGTAAGAAAGCTCTACACGTTTCTGTGTGTGTGTGTGTGTATTTCAGAATGCATGCACAGTTGCTGTCATTCGAGGTAAATCATTGCATAAACTTGCCGTGGCTTGCTGAGAGTGATTAAATGTGTATGTGTGTGTCTGCAGCTGCAAATATGAGGTAGAGCAGTGAGTTATCCCAATAACACAACTCATCTTTGCTCAGTCGCTTCTGTCTGTAGGCAGCCTACAGAAACATCTTAAAAAAAAGGTTCTATTAAAGCCAAACATCTGTGAGAAAACAGTGAGAAAGAAACAGAAAGCGTCTGACCCAACTTTAGTCTTAGAAATAAGTTTTTTTATATAGCACCTGTAAAGACCAAACATTCAGTGCTTCATGATAAAGACCAAAATCAAAGACATTATTTGGCATGGATTTAAAACACTCTGGTCTGTTAGCATTAGCAAGATAAGAGATGTAGTCTGCTGTAGAGGGTAAGCACTATCCTGGCCATTGTAAATAGTCTCGTAGGTGTGTGTGTTCACTGCAGCTTTACTCGTGTGTTAAGTTACACGCATTTTTTCTAAAATGATCAATAGCTAAGCATTATTCTGTCATACTTGCAGTATGCATTTGTATGACATGCTGGCAGTACATTATATTTGCTTTAGCGCTGATGTGGTTCAGCTCAGCTGCTTAACCTGTGCTTATTCCTCATTGACAGATGTCCAGCCTGCTGTAGGTAAGAGCTTTGCTTTGTCAGTAGTGTGTTTGTACAAGTGTATTGAGTGTTGTTCCAGCTTGTCTGAATATACTGTAGTTATCTCAGTAAATAGGCTTACATGTTGTCTTTAATCCGATCTTTGTTGAGCAGCTTTTTTTTAATTCATAATCACACACACAAACACATCTCTACAGTCTGAGGAGACGAGAGTAGAACTGTGGGGAGTGTTTTAACCCTTCTTCGTCTGCGCAACTAATTTTAATTTATCAATTGTTTCTTCTCACTCAGCCAACAATGAGCCTAGGGATGGTAAGGAAAAGACACGCTGTTTCCCAGCCTGCTTGTGCCTTATGTTTTTGTGTCAACCCACTAGCGTGTTAGGGTATCTGTCAGTGGGTGTGACAGACTGAAACTCTTCCTCCCTGAAGCCTGGGATTGCTCTGGTGATGGCCAACACTGTTGCTTAAGATCATAATATGTTTCAATCAGCACATACATTTAGTGTAAAGATTATAATTATTGATAAATTATTTGTTGCAATCACATAGCCGTCAAGGTTTCGTGACACTGAGTATAATCATAATCACATCTACACAACAACTTTATATTTGTTACAAAAAAAAAGTGACAAAGTGCTTCACTACAAATAGATGATGGAGAGTACAGAGAACAGAAGGATGAAAACAATGCAAAGACACAACTTAAAAGTAATTCAAGTCAAAGCAAATTTATCAGATAACTTGTCAGATGAAACGAGTTGGTGGTGAAATAAGTAAATAAATAAAGATATGTATCAGGCAACAGCGGAGCTTATGACAGTGTCTTGCAATATAAAGCATGCTTTCAAAGTGAGTAAAAGCATAGTGGTTAGATTGGTTTCACCAAAGCATCCGAGTGAATTTTGAGTGTTTTAAACTTGAAATGAACCTGACTCAGAAATGAACCAATGAATCCTGTTTTTTTAAAAGTGATATATCCTGCATGTACCTCCGCTGGGTATATATCATCTGCGTGTGTGTGATATGTGGATATACTACATTTCAGCTAAAGAATGTAACAGTGCAGTGTTTATTATCATTCATAACTATATTGTGTTCATTTCTTTACCAGCGTATGTACAACTTGACATTGAAGGAAGTTTTTTTGTGTGGAGGTGTGTTCTGTCTGGTGGTGCTCTGATGATAAATGAATAATATACTGAATAAGTTATAACTGTGAAATTACATTACTATACATTCTATGTATAGCACTATATTTTATGGATGGACTTGATAGATATGTTAGGTTCCTATTTTTAATAAGTAATATCCACTGTGGGTCTGGATATTTGATAGATCACATTGTTGTGTAGTGATCAATTACTTAAAGCTTAGCTCGGGTAGCCTCCACTCTTTTAGCAAGTCTCAACTCAACTCGGTGTCAAAGTAATTGAGTTTATGAACTCTGTTGCTATTTTATCTAAAATTACTATTAAATTATTTCTGTTATTACCAGTAATGTTTCTAGAAATGATTAGGAATAAACACTCATAACTTAGAAATAAAGTATTTCTGAATTGTTTAAAATATTAGTGCAGTGAGATTACGGTCAGGTTACCAGCAGGTTTCTGTGCAATATCTCACAATTCCCAGAGCATGGTACCTAGTCTGGAGTTAATTTCACTTAGCAACTCTCATCCTAAACACAGCAAGTGTCCTATGTAACAGTGTAAGAGTGTAAACATTCAAAAGTGTCCGCTGGGTACTATTTCAGGATCAGCTTTACCCACTTAGCATTCTAACCGAAACCTTTTAAATCATCCTGAACATCTGAACTTGGATCTGTCCTCAGGGGCACTTTTGATTAAAAGATCAAATTAACTGGGCCCATAAAAGCAGAGAGAGAGGAGAAGGAGGCACCAACCGTGTAGCTCTCTGAATTTATGGAGACACATGACCTTATTTGACACGTGACCCTGGATCCATTCTCTCAGCAACTGCTCTCATCCAATGGGCGTCCGCCTAGGGTGCTACTCTTTCTAATTGGTGGTTCGATGTGAGTTTTATCTCTACCTGCTGCTTGTCCATAAAGCTTCTTTTCTCATAAAAACATGCAGTATGTCTGACTTTGAAAGACAAGAGAAGTTGTTTATGTAGATTATGTACAGTTAACCTCCTGACTTGAGCACAATAAAAGTGATTTTTGAACTTGTTGAAGACATAACTCATTAACAGTTGTGTGTTTTGTATAAGACAAAACACGATTTGTTAATTAGAATCTGAGAAAATAGATTTGTTTTTGGAGTGTGAGAGCACGTTGATTTAATGTGTGAGTGTTCCTCACATGAAGATGATCTCTGGGTCAATTAACGCTTTTGTTTAACAGCACCGCACAGATACTGTACAGACTGATGTGTTCCCCGCTCTCTTTTTTTCCCCCTCTAATGCAGAGTTGCCTCCTGATGGTAAGAGAAATGAATATGTTACAGTCTCTGTAAAACATATCAACTGACAAGCAAACACCTTCTATAAGTTACATCAACTTGCTTCCAAAAGAAACATGTTAATTGATAAAAGAGCATCTTGTATTTTATCGCCAAGATAAAAGTGTACAGCTTCAGCTTATGTTCTGTCAGAAGATTGCAGAGAGCCAACCTTAATGTGATGTCTTCAGAGATGATCTGAGGAATTTCTTTATTCCCTTGGGCCAGTCTGTTCCAGGGGCCTCTTGGTCGCCTGTCATTTGTTAGAGGGTCCCAAATGCATTATGAACAGCATTGTACAAGAGCGTAACAGCAAAGGCATTACGCAAACATGCTGAATGTTTTGCCTCGCGGAAAGATTCAGTGCTAAATAACTGTAAAAAAGCAAAAGATCCCTGTGCTCAGAGGGTGGAATTTATTGAATTTACTGAGACTTCCTATCCTCAAATTATCACCAAGTACGTGTCTAAAAGCGCTTGGTTAAGAAGACTGCTGATTTGGTGGTTTGCTTGGTCGACTTGTCTCCTGTTGTTATCTGTCTAGTGTTGTTATCTGTTTGTTGTGTCTTCTTCCAAGTGGTGCTCCGATCACGGCTCCAGCTTCAATTTGTTGTTTTTGATCCCTCTATATAACACACATCACAGAGCATGTCCCAGGGGAGGGTCCTCAGCTGTCGGAGCTGACTGGCCTGTTTGTGGTGAAGCCGGAGAGTGCCACTGCTACAAAAGGTCTGGCAAAATGATCGTGAATTATATCTCTGAAATGAAAGGAGTGGCCCACTTAATGCCAAAATCTTGTTGGAATACAGACAACTTAATTTATTTTAATTAATCACTGTGTCTCATTCTTGTTCTTGGCAGGCAAGGACATCACGTTTGTGGCTAAAGTGGACTCTTCAAACCTGATAAGGAAGCCAAACATGAAATGGCTGAAGGGGAAGTGGCTCGATCTGGCTAGCAAAGCTGGAAAGCACGTACAGTTCAAAGAGTCCTATGACAGAAACACCAAAGTATGAATGTTTATACTGCAAGTGTCGATATAATCTGTTTGTATGTATGTCTGTCAGCTGGTGAGTTAGTCCGCCACTGTGGTCTGCACTGGGATTGTGGATTATAGATGGATTATCATAAAATAAAAAAGACATTCAAAGTATGCAGAGTGTCATAGGTTAAGGTGAGATAATTGGGTGGGAACATAAGATACTGTGGTAAATTAACATTTTTGAACATATGTAGATAAATGGATGTTACGGATCAGGTAGCGTCAATGCTAATAAGCAAATGTTTTCTAGCGAACATGCTAAATAAAAATCTAAATATTACTTGCATGTTAATAATATACGCATCACTGTGCGTATGTTGTTAGCATTAAGCACCACTGTGCATAGACACAGCCTTGCAGAGCTAGCTGTTAGTGGGGCTGTAGATGATTTATCTTGTTTAGTCTGCTTTTTTTCCCCAATTTTGGCATTTAAGAAATAAATTTAATATTTTTTCCAAAAACTGCTGCTACTAATAATTCTTAAAATTGGCTTTATCAGCAAAACCAAGAGTGGTCAAGCAGTGTACACTTTTTATGTGTCTGTGAGGTTATGCTGCATATCTGCACATAGATGTGTGCGAGCACGGCTATTGTGTTACTAGCATGTGATCCATCCTCTCTCTGGCAGATCTACACTTATGAGATGAGCATCATCAAAGTAGTGGATGGAGATGCAGGTGGCTACCGCTGCGAGGTCACCTCCAAAGACAAGTGCGACAGCTGCACATTTGAAGTGTCTGTGCAGGGTAGGTCTGAAAACAGACACTTAATCACATTATTGTCATCTTCCATTCACCAGATCCACCATTACTATGTAACTGGCTTTGTCAGCCAATAACTCAGTGAGTGTGATACAGATTAGATCCAATCATTTAGTGGCCTAGCGAGGTCATCAGTCCATTATTCCTTAGCCGCTCAAGCCCGCTGTGTAATGAATTAATCGAGCTAAGCTCTCACCAGTCTTTCTCCTTCTGTCTGGTTTCAGCTGTACAACAAGAGCAGCAGGACAACATCTTGGAGGCATTTAAGCGATCGTGAGTGTCAGCATCGACAAGGGTCTACTCAACATGTCACCCATCACACTGTCTCCCATATGCTCCTCTGTAGATCGTTGCCTCTGGGCATCTGTCAGTCTCAACAAGTGTCTCTGCCCATGTGTCTGTCTATCCCTCAGTTGTGGCTGATTTTGTGCAAATCAGTTTGTCTGCCATCTTTCTCTTTCTGTCACGTCTCAGTGCGTCTGCCGACTTGCTGTTTTGCTTCACCTGGAGTCCCTCATGGTTTAGCATCTTATGCATTTTATCAGTGGGGAGTCTCAGTTTTTTTATATATAACCGTTTCTCTCACGTTCTATTTCTGTCTCTGCTTCTGACTATGTGATGCGCATCTATGCATGTATCCTGTGATTGTAAAGCTATTTTATTTATTATTATTTTATTTCCGCCTGTATTCAGTATGTGCACCGTGTGATTGTGAATCACCTGACAGCTTTGCACTGACACTCCGAGTCTCCATATTTGTTATCTGTGTTTAAAAATATAATTTCCTTTCCTCATTAGAACTCAAGCAGAAAGGTGCAGGTAAGATGAGAAACACAACATGGAAAAAGACAGAATTATATTGTGGTTTAGACAGGATGTCAGTGTGCTTATTTGCAGAATGCTGATATGAGGGAGGGAGAGGGCGAGGGAGCGAGTTTGGGGTGATAAATGAAAAGTGAAAAGTTGGATAAAACTTAAATATGTTGCTGGAGAGATAATGGATGAGTGTGCATAACAACTTGTTATGTGGAGGTCATGGAAGATCTTATTTCTTGTGGGACTCTCATCTGTGTGTTCCTCTTAACATGAGGATGGAGTAGCTCAACTAATTAGACAGACAGAAATCATGATTGAACTAAATATATATAGATATATGTATAATATATATACATATCTATATATATTGAGCTAGCAAGATCTAAGTGGTTAGCTAACAGTAAAGGGAAGTTTATTACACATTTTAAAAACTGAAGTTGAGTGATTTACAAAATATAGAAGGAATGATGGTACAAATAAGATAGACTATGATTAAATTACAGTAAAAGGCAGATAGAAAACACAAGGTATTATCAGAATACAGAATCAAATAAGAGTAAAGAAATAGTGACAATAAGGGAAAAATAATGTAGTTAAATAAAAGTAATGGGTAAATGGTTAGAACACAAAGGACAAAGTTGACATATTATTTCTCTGAATCTTTCCCTAGGCTTTGTGCTTCAGGTCTGAACTCGACCACTCTTCCTCATACATAAATGCATGCCCGTCTATTTATTTCTTTATCATGTTGTCAATTGGCCAGCTGAACAGGCGTCTCAGATGGCCAACCTTTAAAAGGAAGCAGAAAATATTATGTTGAATACATAACGTATGTTTGCATTGCAGACAGGCATGTCAGTAAACATACAGTATTTGGACTGCATAACTTCACAACATTAGACACAGATGAATACCAGGAGCCAAAGTGCAGATTGACTAATCCCCATTTTCATCTGAACTTCTGTCCAACTTATTACACCACCACAGAAACTTCAGGAACTGTTATTCACAGCAATTGCATTAACAGTCTAGACCGTTAGAACACTCTTCATCCATCATCCTGCTTTACAAAACATCCTGTTTTGATAGTGTGGCATTTGATGGTAGCCATTGTCCTGTGCAGTGCTCCAGGATCTCTCTAAAGTGCTCAAATCAGTCGAGATTTGTGGTGGCCACTGTTACGGCTGCAGTACACGCTATCATCGTTTTCATGCTCGCCCAACCATTTGGTGATCATGTGTACCCTTTGAACGGGGGCATCATCACCCTGGGAGAATTTACTCACATCCGGATGGCAGGGATAACATGGATGGATGTTATCCTTGGATGAACCGTTCATCCAAACACGATCACTCCGAATGGCTTTGAATTTATTGGCATTTATCTTGCTCTCCGAGGAGTTCAATGAGCCTCAACAATGCCAGGAAAAACAGTCCACGCTGTAGAGGAGCTGCCAGAACTGTTCACAGTGGAAAACAACGGGCACAGCCTGTAGACATTTATTGGTGTGTACCACACACAGTGCATGTCACCTTGTTGAGTAAAAGAGGCTGACTGATGATTCAAGACCACGTAAATATTTACCATCACTTGCAAATGTGCAATAAGGGTTTTATGAACTGAAACACAGGCATATTTCTCCACTCTGTGAAATTCTCAACATATCATTGTTATGAAACCATATAACATCAGCTTTAGCCACATCCGTGCAGTTAAGTCATCTTTTTAAACTTGCACTATAGCATCAGTATCTTCTATTATTTTATATCTTACATTTAAAGCACAGCAGTCAGAATAAGGGAGGATTTTTATAGATGATGCAAATCACTATGAAAGGCTTCTGTGATATGTCTGTGTTTGAACAGCGTGCTGTGTTGCTTATAGCTTATTTCTGTCATATCTCTTACTTACATGTTGCTTGTCTATTGTGATTTCTGTCTGTCACTCGAATTTAGGGCATGATGATAGTTTGTAGTCTTCATCAAAGGCTCTACTCTGTATTCTCACGCAACCTATTTTTGCATCTGTTCGAACAGATGATGAAAAAAGGCTAAGCTTTAACAACAGGCTTCATTACAAGTCAGCTGTGTACTGTTGTGTTTGCTCATGTTGTATTTGTTGGAACTGTGTCTTGTAATTTCTGTGCCAATTACAGTCTGTTTAATATGAAAGAAATCCAACGTCTATTACTAATGCTATTTTCTTACTATTCAATTCACCACTGCTGCGAATAGCACAGGTTCATAAACATATCATGATAATCCCCCAAATCTCTTTTATTTTAACTTCAGTGGAGATGCAGGTGAGGATGCTGGGGATTTAGACTTCAGTGCACTGCTCAAGAAAAGGTAAGGATATCATCTGCAGGACATCTACATCTATCTTAAGCTGTCTTAAATTTGGGTTTCACTCTGCTTTTATCTCATATAATAATAACTCATAATCAGGGAAAAGAAACAAGAGGAGCCCAAAGAAGAAGTGGATGTATGGGAAATCTTAAAGGCAGCCAAGCCCTGCGACTATGAGAAGATTGCCTTCGAGTATGGCATCACAGACCTGAGGGGCATGCTGAAGAGGCTGAAGAAGATGAAGGTGGAGCTGAAGAAGAGTGACGGTGAGCAGAGGGGGAAGAGACTGGAGAGGGGTTATGAGGGAAAAGTAGACAGTGCACTAGGAGTGAGGTGGCAGAGAGCTCACTAATGCAGCAGGCAGTAAATAGCAGAAGCGTTTAAAGGCCTTGTGGGAGATGTTATATTGCTGGGACGACAGGTGGGATGTGTGTTTGCTGCTGGTTGGCACTTAAGGATTATTTGCCTGTTAAAGCAGTGGTTGAACTATACTAACAGGATATCTTCTTGTTAGCCTTCTTGAGGAAACTGGATCCAGCCTACTCAGTGGACAAAGGGAAGAAGATCCAGCTCACAGTGGAGGTGGCTGACCCTGATGTTCCTATCAAGTGGCTCAAAAACGGACAGGAAATCAAACCATCGGCCAAGTAAGCAAATTAGCTCTATGCAGGGGGTGCACTGTTTTGCATGTGTCTCTGTGTATGTTAAAGATGTCTGTGTATTGAATCATAGATAGCAAATCATTAAAACCAATGTGTTAGCAAAAAACTGCATATTTATACAAATACAGAAGAGTCAGAGCAGCATAGAGTCATGTTTCTGTTCCACAGCAAAAGGTAAGTCCACTATTCACTCTCTTTTTTTGCTCTGTTTTCATTTTCTACAGGCTCCTCTGGGAAATATCTGGCTTGTTAGCTGCTAAATGCTTCACTGTGTTCACCAGCTAGCTGCATGTTTCTGCGTCTTGCGTCTTACCTGAGCTGCACAGGTAGTGTTTACTAAGCTTCTCTGAAAACTTAAGTGGAATTGTAAAGACAAATGCTCTGTGTAGCTAAGAGAAGATGCAGATAATTGTCTGTAGGTTTATCTTTCTCTCATTTTTTCTCTTGTTCATATAAAAACTCTCTCAAGGACTGTAGTTAAATTTGGTGAAAGTAATAAACTGCAACTTTGAATAATGTTGCAGTTGCTTCTTGTTTGACATATTGTTTCATAGTAAGTGCTGTTTGACAGCAATAATTGCTGCTGATATTGAAAAACACAGGCTAATAGTTTGCTAGGCCCCATTTTATACACTTTAACTGCTAACTGCTATGATGACTAATTTGTTTCTCAATACAATACAAATATGTGTTGTTTATGTAAAGTAACTTAGTATGTTTGTTGGAGTGATCGTTGAGTGTCGCCATGTCGCCTTCATCTAGGCCAGAAAGTGGCACTAGGAAGTTTCTAACACCAGCAGGTGGCGGTAGTCTGTGTTCATCATTCAAAAGGGAAAGAAGAAGAAGAACCAGGACTGCATATAAACAAACCGGAAACAAGAAATTGTTATACCAGTCTCGCTTACCACAGACACTTTATAGCTACCTCTAATAGAGAGTGTGTGAAATGAGTTGTAAATGGCACTGGGGTCCAAATCTCTTCTTGTGCAGAGAGCAGTATAATAGCCAATCAGAGTGATCTCACACTGTAGAGACTAGGCAGACACACACTGGATGACGACTGTCAGCTTGGTGTGTCATTGCCCTACGTAGGGTGTTAGTAAGCTAATGTTATCTTGTGAATTTTCAAGGCAACTATTGTCCTGAGCAGGTGGTTTGGTTGGACTACAGTTTAGCACAGCAGCCATTCAGGAAACTCCACACTGAAATTGGCCACAAAGGATATCTGTAAAAGATTAATTCACAAGCTTTTAGGAACAGCTCTGACTTTGGTACAGTAAATGATTAACAGCAGATACTGTATATGTTCGTTTTGCGCGTCTGTAGCCTGCTGAGCACTCTCCAGTTTCGCTTTCCTCTTTGCTCTTTTCCCCTTCTCTTTCAAAAGCTTTTTCTGGTGTTTTATTGAAGAGGGTACAGCTGTTGCGAGTGGTATTTTTTCAATGGCTTCACCATCTGTCGTTTTGAGTAGATTCATGCTGTTCACTGAAAGTAAGACAGCCCTTTTCCGGTTTTCATTAAAACTGCTACTATGGGAATGGGAGTGGGAACTTTTTGCCCTGTACAGAGTCTCCCAGGAGGTGCTTAAGGCTGTGCACTGCGCCCAACAAGATAATGCACCAAATATTTCAGATTACAGACTTAAGGTTTTCCTGAGTAAAGAAACTGTTTGATACAGCCCTTATTAAGGTGCTAGGTTAACTCCCACACTGACAACTCTGCCTCAACTGTTTGCTCAGTCCTACGGCACATAAGTAAGTATTCATTTAGTTTTCAAATTACCCTTAGTATTAATGCCAGTGGCCACCTTGGCTAGCAGCTTGTAACCATGGAAATCGTTCTATCACTACCTCCCGTCATGTGAGATGAGACTGTGTCATTACTGTAATTTTGTCATCAAGCTAGTACATCAACCCAAATGTACGTGTGGGAGCAAACTCGTGTGTGCGCATGCAAAGCTCTCAAGGTCTGTTCAAGAATGTGTGAATTCTGTGTCCTAGTCTATAAGTGTGAGTCACTGCTCTGTCTCCAGGCCCCTTGCGTCTGATTATGACTGGATTTACTGAAAGCAATTATTCATTATTCACTCTCTCCCTCTTTGTCTCTCTGTTCTTATTTGTTCTGTATCCGTCTCGTATAATCTCCCCTCCGCTTCATCTTTCTGTGTCTAGGTATGTGTTTGAGAGTGTGGGCAACAAGCGGACACTCACTATCAACAAGTGCAACCTGTCGGATGACGCAGCATATGAGTGCGTGGTTGGGGAGGAGAAGTGCTTCACGGAGGTTTTTGTCAAAGGTATATGAGTCACTGTCTTTGGAGGAATCCTTCGTTCAGGAGGGAGAGATTTTTCTGCTTGGTTTAGCAAATGCTGTCATTTGAGCGTTGAGAGGCTTGACAGCTCTGTTCCCTTCTTGTGTCTTGTGTTTGTCATCTGTTTATTTCAATGCTTTTATGCCACACAGTAGCATGCCACACTCTGTTGTCTGCTCACTCATTTTTAATGGGTACGTGGCTAGTGAAATTTTTATGTTTTGTTTATTGTCATGTATCATTGTCGCTGTGCTGTACGTATTAATGCGCTGTCACATTTACTAGAGTTTGACTGAAGTGTGTGGTTTTGAAGGCCAGGAAGTGCATGTAGGAAGTGAAATGTAAATATTTTCACAATCATATGTATATCTCCATTTATAACTAACACTTTATAACTAAAAGATATCTGACTGAACAAGGACTATGTAATCAAACGCACCATCTTAGTGTATGAGTCTAACCGTGGTGCTTACATCTCAATGGGCTCTTCTGTGTCCTTTTTGGAGAGTGAGTGTGAGAGGTTTTAATAGATGTAATTGGGTCTACTGCTGCTATATTAATCCCATGCTTTACTCTGTGTGCTCACTGCTGCCCATCCTGCTTTTACATTATCAGAGGCCATAGAAGAGGGTAAGCTCTTCAGCGCAGACGCCGCCCCCATGCAGCTACAGTGTGTGTGTGTCTCTGTGTGTATGAGTTTCTGTGTTCATAAAAATATCGTTTGTGCTGCTGCTGCTTGCAAACATCTACATCACCATCACTAGTTTTTTTCGATGATTCATCTTGACATTAGTGAGGTCAGTGGGGAGTTCAGCAGATGACAGCCAGTCAAAGCTGGCAGACACAGTACTTTAAAAGACATAAAGTACTTAGGTGAAAGCTTGGGATTTTGCTCTGTTGTGACATGAAATGATTCTCAGGTTAATGTTGTGTTTCTACCACATGTCATCAAAATCAACACTTGCACTGTAAAATGAGTAGATGTAAATACAATGATGTAACTAAGTAGTTACTTAATTTTTCACTTAATTTTGTCTCTTTCAAAAAAGATAAAACAACTATAGTTTGTCCTTTTGAGAAACATCACTAATTCACTTTCTTGCCACCATTTTCATGTAAGTTGAAAATGCAGTATATGCTTATTCGTGTAAATTATGACATAACGTGCAACTTCTGGATCCACTCCCTCAGACCTGTAGCCCTCTACCACAAAATACCTGCCCTGTACACTATCATGTCTTTTTTTTAGTGAGACATCATTGAAAGTACATAAACAACACAATTCTTTCGACTTAGTGTAGCTGTTTTGCCTGGGAGTATAATTAAAGACAGCATCTAGGATTTATGAGGTTAAGGTGTTTGGGGAAGTTGATAGGAAACTAGTTAGCTAGCCATCAGCACCTAAATATAATCTGCTCCGTAAATGATTCGACATTTATTTTAAACTGTGCAGCAATGATATAACTCAGAATGTGAATAAAGATTAAAAACTGCGTTTGTATCAGCAATATGAGTAAAGCTCTTAATACTAAATTAGGCTAACATTAGCTGACATCTAATGATCTGATGAAAAGCAGCTGTTTTTTGTTTGGAAAAAAGCCAATTACTCATCCCAGAGTTACGGTTTGGGGTGAGGTTTTAATATTTTCATGAGCACTGGTATGGATAATTATTTTTAGGCTAGATTAAAGTTGCAGGTAAACACAGCTTTGATCGTGCACACCCACAGATTTTTGTATTGTGTATATTGTGTTTTCCTCTCAGTTTTATGTGGACAAACCCTGAATTATGATGACGTTATCAAGCTCATTTCACAAAACGTATGTAATACATTCAGTCGAATTGCACGTGTCTGTGGTGCTGCGACTGTAGTTGTAAGAGTTTCTGGGCTCTCCAGCTAAGCTTGGGGAGAACTGAGACATCGGGGGGAGGGGGGGGCTATTTGACAATGACAAATAGCTGAGGCTAGCAGAGCATCAAGCATCACACCATGTGGTTACACAATGTGACTCCCACATCTCAGGAGACTTTAAGTGCCTTCCACCTCCACAAGACAGGTGTGTCCAGTGGCAGTGATAAGGACTTCAGGAGTATATTGCACTGTTATCCAAATCTAAAAGAAGCCTTGGACATGTTATGTGTGTTAATATTTTCTGAATATTTATAAGATAACAATTCATGTCACTCACCATCCATCCAAAGCTACTATTACTTGTGCACGAGAGCTTGTGAAAACGACCTTCTGAGTCATTTGTGCAAGCAGCATCTTGTATATTTATCTAGAAAAGGTTTTAATGCCCATATGGTCACCTGAAAGTTAAAACAAATGACAAAATTATGAACTTATTATTTAACTGTAACTGACCTGGACTAAATACAGAGTCTGCTGTACCGGGGGTTTTGTGAAGCCCTGTACAAGAGCATTACTCTGCTCAAGTACTGATACCTTATAGCTTTGTTTAGCCATTGTGCAGAGTACTTTTATATCATACTGCTTGTTTCTGGAAGGTATTAATCTGGTCATTTACATATTTTCTCTGTGCAGAGGGTGAATTACATAATACCATAAAACGACTGACTAAATACCCCACTGTTGTTGGGGTCTGACGACAGACTTTCCGTTTGTCTTCAGAGCCTCCAGTAACCATCACCAAGCTGCTGGATGATGTCCATACTGTGGTGGGTGAGAAGGTGGAGTTTGAGGTGGAAGTGTCAGAGGAAGGGGCCAGTGTGAAATGGTAAGCTATTACTCTATTTGATTCATTCACAAGTCAGTTTCATACCATAACTGCATTTCTCAATTTAATTTTGTAAGCTGTAGATGCTAGTCCATAAACCATATACCTCTGTACTCAAAACTTTGTGTCTCTCTGAACAATTTTTACAAATATTGTGCATGTAGCACCCAAGAATTGTTCATCTTCAGTACTATTTTTAATATTTGCCAAAGCCTTGTGATCCCAGAAGACTGGAGCCATGTAGAGCATTGCAAACATGTCAATCAGCTCTTCTTTGTGTGTCACTAAAACATGTGTGTGTGTGTGTGTGTTTCCTCTTTAGGATGAAAGATGGAGTTGAACTGAACAGAGAAACTGCAGGTTCAAAGTACAGGTTTAAAAAGGATGGAAAAAGGCACATTTTGATTATAAATGAAGCAACTAAGGAGGATATTGGAATGTATTATGCCTTCACCAATGGTGGAGAGTCGAAAGCAGAACTTGAGGTTGAAGGTAAGTTGTCTCTATTAGTCATTATCAATATTTGACATTTGCTTCTTGTCCAGCCTAACCAGTGAACAGGAAAATAAACTAAACAACTAACTACATGACCTGAAAACCGTCCATTACTCAGCCAGTATATAGCATTTTCTAACAGATATTTCACACCTTAAAGGAAATTTAAACAAGCGAACAAGCGCATGTTGATGCTGTGCTTTCTGACAGGCATGGCAAGCAGTGAATTAGTCATTACTCGTGTCATAATTAATATCACTTCATTAATCCCTTGTATCAGTACTCCATCGCACTATTTGCCATGCTAATTTTCTTCTACACTTCCAAAACTGATGGCTGGGCTCAGTCTCACCCGTCAGATATCAAGCTGTCTCAGTTGCTGTAAACTGGCGAGCCAGATGAGTTTGATAAATTGATTAACGCGTGTCCTTTCTCCTTAGTGGATGCTCAATGTGGACGAAGTGTTGCAATCTAAAAGCCTAAATATGGTGTCTAAATATAAGGGCGGCGTACAGTGCACTGCAAGATGATGGAGAAACTCCTGATGAGTGTGTTTCACACAGGAGCGAATATCAACTGGGCAAAGGGGTGGCAGCTGCACCCCATACTGTAGGGGTTGTCACACCAGCTGGGTTGTCACTATGAATTTAACCTCATAGTATATTTTTATTATTACTCACACAATTCCCAGTGTTGTAAAAATAAAATGTTTTTCATTGTTGTCTATTTTCTGTTGTATATTTGTGATAGAAAACATAAAAAAACAGTAGGTGTTTGTAAAGATTGTATTGATCTATCAGCCACACCATACTGCCATCAACAAAGAAATCCAGATATGACAACCCACCCCAATTTGTTAAACTGAACAGTCTTTTAAATAATAAAAGTACATTGTAAAGAATAGTTTAGTTTTTTAAGAAATTTGCTGTTATGTTGAGAGCTGCATGAAACAACTGATGAAACCCATATGATGCTATAGCCAGCAGCATGTTTGCTTAGCTTAGCACATTATAGAAAACACTGCGAAGAGTAAGTGTGTATGTTTGAAGCACAGATTTGTTCGGTAGGTGCAGTGCAGTTCCTCTATCTTTGCTACATTTGATGAAGTGATAATATTACTGGATTGATTGATTGATTGAACCTGTAGTTGAACCACAGATGACTTATCCATGTAAACAAGCATCAGTATGCTCTGATATGTACTCGTCTGTGTTTATGTTTTCCTTCAGATAAGGAGCTGGAGGTTCTGCAGAGCATAGCTGACCTAACTGTGAAGGCTGCTGAACAGGCTGTATTCAAGTGTGAAGTGTCTGATGAAAAAGTGACAGGAAAATGGTTCAAGGACGGCGTGGAAGTCCAGCCCAGTGAACGCATCAAAATGTCACACATTGGAAGGTACTGTATCAGACTGCTATGGGTTTGAATGTTTGATGTTTGGATAGAAAACAGTTAACTTTGAGCTGTCCGTCCTAACCACCCTGAAACAGATACACATATCATCTAGCTACAACATTAAGCACAGTCGGCTCTGTGGTTTGGAAACCATCACCAAAGGTTTTCTTGTTGTTTGTTCAATTTTTGGACAGGCTGCATTTTGGAAAGCTCTAACCTCTAAACACACGCTCATGCACAGCAAATACACACCTCTAGGGTTTCTATCAGTAATCCCTCCATCATAGTCGCCTATGGCAGGAAATATGCCAATGCGACAGCGGTCACACAAGACATTTAGTGTGGTTCTCACTCTGCAATATTGCCTCATAAAGTATGTTGCTAGGGCAACTGTCTTTTGCATATTGCGGGTCACAGTAAGTGTTGTCTCCTTGGTAACATCTGGTAACATGTCCCCAGGATCCACAAGCTGACAATTGATGATGTGAAGCCTTCAGATGCCGGAGATTATACCTTTGTCCCAGATGGATATGCTCTTTCTCTCTCTGCAAAACTCAACTTCCTAGGTGAGAGCAACACACAAATCAAAATGTGAAGTATTTGATGGTTTGTCTGACTATGAGCTAAACACGATTTATGTTTCCCCCCAGAGATCAAAATTGAATATGTTCCTCGACAAGGTAAGTGTTGTTGTATTTTTCAAATTTTCTATTTGTTTTCTTTTTTTTGAAATTTTTATTATTCATTTTTATTCTTATGTGATGGTGGTGTGTTGATATACACTGTAGGTGAATTATGGGTCTAAAGTTGGATATCAGCAGCAAAGTAACACTATCAAGTGTCTCATCCTGCTAACTACTGGTGCAAGTAAATAAATAAATACCAATGCAATGAAAATATTGATATGCTGCATAGCATAAATAACCACCGGGTTGATAAAAACTGCCCACTTAGCTCACATGTATTTCTCCTTTAATAATGTTACTGTGGAGTGATTGGTTATGTCAGGCGTGTGATTTGCTACAGTGATGTTACAGTGTACTGACATTGTGCAGCAAGCTGTGGATCACTGGAAGGGAAAATATTTAAAAAATATATTATCAGCACACATATGTCATGACACAGAAAAAAACTAAGTCAACAAAACTTTTGAAAATGCTGGTAGCGCTCTGCTTGCTTGTTTGGCATGATGCAGCACCAAGTGTGAATGATAAATGCCATTTCAGTCTTCTCCCCAGAACAGTGGTCAAGCCTGAAACTAACACAATCTAGCATAACGTTTTCTTTCTAATTTGAATTATCTCACTCTTCACATGTTTTCCTTGAATGCTCACGATGAAAGATCCTCCCAAAATCCACCTGGACACCAGTGGTAGCGGCAACAAGAACACCATTACTGTGGTGGCTGGAAACAAACTTCGCCTTGACGTTGAGATCACAGGAGAACCAGCCCCCACTGTGTGCTGGATGAAAGGAGACAAAGTGAGGAAGAATAGAGAAGATTCTCACCATTCACCTCACACACACTCAAACACATGTCTGATACTTTCTACCTTTGTGCGTCAATCAGAGTACCCAGCCGTTAGTCACAGAACAGTACAAAAGAAGTACTGGAGTGGGAAGGTTGAATCACCTGTCATTGTGGCAGCTATGCTTTTGTCGTGTGCCGCAGTTCTCTTCAAGGGCCTCTTTTGTTCTGTCTGTCTCCCTCGCTCTGTCCTGCCCTGTGTGGTAGGTGGTGGCTGAGGCCGAGGGACGGGTTCGCGTGGAGTCGAGAAAGACCCTGAGCAGCTTTGTAATCGAGGGGGCGGAGAAAGACGACGAGGGCCACTACACCATTACTGTAACCAACCCTGCTGGAGAGGATAAGGCTGAACTCTTTGTCAAAATTGTTGGTCAGTGACTTGTTTTCACCTCTAATTGTGTTTGTTGCTCTCGTACTCCGTTCCCTAACTTTCTGACGTCTATATAGAGTAATGGTCAGAAAAAATGGATGCAAAATGAGACAGAAAATAATACAATAATAGTAATAGTTTCAGATTTTTAACATTGCTTTTGCATGTTGTATCAGATTAGGAATTTGTGTATTAAAATGTGCTTTATGTGTATGGAATATAGAAATAGTTACAGACTTGTGAGGCAACTATTGTTTTTATATTTTTCTAATTTAAAAAATAACATCACAGCCCTAAAAAGTGAGCTAGGTACTTTGTAAAAGTCAGTTTGCTGTAAGTTAAATATGAGAATTACCACATTTGATAATGAGCTCACTGAAATCTATTTTCTTGTACCTGCTGTAAGATTGTCAAATTTAAATCTAAAGAGCTATAGTTTTTAAAAATGATGCCTCATGAGTAGTTAAGTAAAATAATAATTTGGAAGAAGAACAGTCATGAATTTTTTCATGAGTTTTTTTTATTTGGTGGCTGCACACATGCATGTCTGTACTGCCTAAAAAAAACACTTTCTCACACTCATCACATACCATCTAATTTCTCTGTTTTGTCTTTCCTCTCTTTCCATTTCCAACTGTAACCTGCCTCTCCAGATGTGCCCAACCCTCCTGAGAATGTCAAATGCACATCAGTGGGCGAGGACTATGCCACGGTCACATGGGACCCTCCTGCATTTGACGGCGGAGTTCCCGTTAAAGGTACCTCTGAAACACACAGTGTCTAATTTTCACATCTGATGTCTCCCTCCCAGGGGAAAACAGCAGTTCGGATTTACTCTGTTTGTTACTTTGCAATGCTTTTGAACTATTTTCCAAACCGCACTGAGCCAATTTTAATGACTTGACTGCATGTTGATACTGCTTCCACCAGGATACCTAATGGAGAGGAAGAAGATTGGCTCATCTAGATGGACCAGGCTTAACTTTGATGTTTATGAGTCCACCACGTACGAGGCTAAGAAGATGATTGAAGGTGTACTCTATGAGATGAGAGTGTTTGCAGTCAACAGCATTGGCATCTCTCAACCCAGTGCAAACTCAAAGCCCTTCATGCCCATTGGTGTGTTGCCTTTTGTCATTAGCAGAATGGTTAATTAACAAAGGCTTTTCACACAATGCTTATTTTGAAGCAGCTTAACCTACCTCCTATCCCATTTACACTGGGTATTAACACATTAATTAGCTTCTGTCTCTCTCAGCCCCCACCAGTGAACCCACTCGTCTCACGGTGGATGATGTGACAGACACTACCTGCGCACTCAAGTGGCGTCCTCCAGAGAAAATCGGAGCAGGCGGCATTGATGGTTACATCATTGAGTACTGCAAAGAAGGAAGTAAATATATGCAAAACAGATCCCATCGTATACTAAGGTGTTATAGAGAGTTTATTTGTTAGTTCTGGTGCAAACAGCAACGAGTTGCATCTACAGCATAGGGTATCAATGACAGCATTTTGTTATTAATCAAAATATTGAAGTCAAGAAGAAATACCTTAAAACGTACTTACTTTTATACATAAGTAAATATATTTATTTACTTTACACCACTGTTTTTTTTCTTTCTCTTTCTCTTCATCTGTTCACACCTCAGGTGACCAGTGGGTGCAGGCTAATGAGGAACCAGTGGAAAAGAACCAGTACAGGGTGAAGGATCTCCCAGTAGCAGAGAAGATGTTGTTCAGAGTGGTGGCTGTCAACATTGCTGGGCGAAGCCCTCCTGCCACTCTCGCCCAGGCTGTCACAATTAGAGAGATCATGGGTCAGAGATGTTTTAGGACGGTTTTCTGTCATGTTTTTTGTTTTTACAGAAATTCAGCAGGAAGATCATATTGTAGTTGGAGAAAATATAATAAATTCAGATACAGTATGTTAGAGCTCTACAAACCCAGCACTGGTGCTAATCATGACAAAGGATTTTTTTTACCATATACTTAATTTAAGAAGGATTAGTTCCACTGTGTAATTTCATATTTCAATAATTAATATTTCTGACAAACAAACCTGAACACTGACATAACATACTAACCACAAATGATGTACATTGTACGTATCTTTTATCTGTTGCTCCCGTGTTCACCTTCTAGAGAGTCCAAAGATCCGCCTGCCTCGCCATCTGAGAACCAAACTCATCCAGGCCGTGGGCGACAAGGTGAACTTGGTCATCCCCTTCCAGGTTAGTCCAAGCCTGGCCAATCGTGGATTTATTTCTTTTTAGTTTTGAGAGATATGCATAAGATTTGCAATGACAGAAAAAAAAATGTTCTGCAAGCCAGAGAAACAAAAAACGCTTAAAGATCACTAGGTTACTTTCACACTGACCCTGTACAAAAGTCTACAATAGACTCTGAAGCATTTAAAACTAACTGTAGTTTGGTTTATTTAAAAAGTGGGAAAAAAGGCAGCAGAGGTTTTGCTGGATCAAAACCTAAAAAGCCACTCCGTGATACACATAAAATGGGTCATTGCAGGGGGATTTCAAGTCAACCCTGAAGTGGTTTATTTGAAGCAAAAACTCAGCTAGACCAAAAAGCGAGCAGGACTTATCACATTCACAACAGTGGAGAGTCTGTTTTAATTGATGGTTGTCCTTAGTATTCTGTTACATGTCCAAATACACTTTGCTTGTGGAAATAAACAACTGCCTGAGATTTCCCTGTGGCTGTAATGTGATCGGGGAGTTTTTCCTCTTCTGAAATGCAAATCACATCTGTAAACTTTGCTACTAACAAACAGAGCTAGAGCTCAAAGGGCACAGAGAGCATTACAGCATTTGACAGCAACTTGCAAATGCTGGTAATGGTGAAAAGAAGCTAACCGTGAGTAGCAAAGGGGAAGCTTTTGTTATAAATAAAAATAGATGAGACAAGTGAGCAATGGCTCTGCTTGCTTTTGAAGAAGTATATGAAAAGCCTGTTCTGAGACACAGTATGTGGCTACGATGATGTTCTCCTGGGAGAGAAGAGCACCTACAGTTCATCATCTTCTGTGTAATGTAACTAAAGCTGGGCCATGTTAAACTAGAAAAGCAATACTGCAAAGCATTGAAGATGAATTTCCTGTTGCAAACTAAATATTTGTATGTTGTATGTTTTCTTGTATGTCACATAATAATAATCAAATAACATGAAGAAAACATTTAGGGCCTGCTTCACTAAGATCCTAAACAGTAAGTACTAAACTGCATGCATCTTGAAAACTGTGCATTTCCTTTGTTGGGATTTTGTAGGTGATCTACTAAGAAAAACTGCTTGAATGACAAAGGTACAGACATGGTGTTGCATATTTCCCTGGTGCCTGTCATGGAAAGTTTGGAGAATGACCAGCGTAAATGCAAGAGGAAATTCTATACAGAAGAATTAAATCTGTTAGTGGGAGAGACAAATGTTGACTTTGATGAGCTACAGTGACAAAATCTCAGTATTACAGGAAGAAAGACTTTACAGAAAGATCGCTCCTATAACTCTCAGAAAACCAGCAACCGCATAAAAGTCACGTTTGGCCTCATTCAGTGCATCCTGGGTGAGCAGAAAGAAGAGTTGGCAGATCATATATAATTATTTGACTTACTTTTATAAGAGATGCCTCATAAAACCGAGTCCTTTGACTCAGTTGTGTGTTGGGTTTCACGTTAAGTCCTTCCCAACAAGTAGCTAATCCAAATAGGACCAAATGTTAACCTTTAGTACATTAGACCATAAACCTGTCAACACTTTTTAAGTTATTTCACAGCTGTTTCTTTCTCCGTCATTCTAACTGCAGGGAAAGCCTCGTCCCGTCGTGACCTGGTTCAAAGATGGCGTTCCCCTGGATGACAAAACAGTGGGAACACGTACCGGCGAATTGGATACCATCCTCTTCATCCGCTCCGCAGAGAGAACCCACTCTGGGAAGTACACGCTGTCTGTTCAGATTGAGAACATGTCGGACAGCGCTGACATACACATCCAGATTGTAGGTTGGTCCCGTGCAGCACCTCTCAGATTCACTCCTACTGCAGTTTCTCTCATTAAAATGAGAACACTACGTGTGGTTCATACTTCACAAAGTTAATGACCTGTTTGGAACGGGATGATGACTTGAGCCTAAATCTGTGGCATGTCAAGACTTTTTTTTTTTTTCTTCAAATTTGATGATAATTCCTAATTTCATACTCCTTAGGATCTGTGACTCAAAGTAGCAAATCATCTAAGCTCTCATTCCTCTTGCTCACATAATCCTGGCTCCTGCGCTGCTATTGCAGCCGTCAACTCATTCTTCATCTTACAGCTCGTCTTCCTGGGTCAGGGTGCTGGGTGGATTATTCGGTGGGGCTCCGCTAGGATTATTTGCATGTATACTGGGATTAGGTTTGGATTTTGAGGGCTACTCTGTCACTTCCTCCGCTGAGAAGGTTGAGCTAATGAGAGGCTGTGGCTTCTCTGATCAGCCCCCCCCCCCTGCAGCTGATCTGTCACCATACTGTTCCAGGACACGGTACAAGAAGGATTACTAGGAAAAAACAGTACAATAGTTCTGCTCACTGTTTGTACTGTACTCTACAGGGGAGGCGACACAGAGAAAGGTTTAAACAAATACATTACTATGTACAGTATTTCTGTACCGAGCTGTGTATAGTACAGCCTACGTAGAAGCATTGATGATAAATACACTATATTCTTCTGCTGCGTAATCCAGTCAGACAATATATCATATTTCTCAGTTTTGTCAGTTCTATGCCACCACAGTTTTTCTAGTAGTGTAAGCAGTTATCATCTCTGAATCTTTGTCTTCTGCTCTGCTAATCTGTCAATCTTTGCTAAATCTCTGCCGCTAAGTGTTGATTTCTTTCTCTCCACAGGACTCCCCTGCTTCAGATCTGTTTATCAATCAATCAATCAGTTCATACCTCTCTCTCTCTCTTTGCACCTAAAAGCTTGTGTGCATTTTTTACCCAGACAGGGAAACCACATAGTTATCTCAACCAGCTATGCAACGGATGCTTGAACTCTTTTCCTGCTCATAATTGTCTAATAAACTTTTTTTGTTCAAAACTCTCTCTCAACTATGTCGACAGACAAGCCCAGTCCTCCCATCGCTGTGCACGTCACAGACGTGTGGGGTTTTAACGCTGCGCTGGAGTGGAAGTCCCCCAAAGACGATGGCAACAGTGAGATTATTGGCTACACCATTCAGAAGGCTGATATGAAGACTAAGGTTTGTATGAAGAGAAGTACAAACTCACTTTCCATTTAAAACATATATTTGGCTGAAAATTGTATCAAGACAACATATCAGGTGAGTTTTTTTTTTAATTTGCAGATTTTGAAATTGATGCCAGTGTCATGTTTCAAATAGGTTGGAACAGGGACTGTAGGCAGTCCAGTTTAGAGAGTCTGGACTCTTCTACAGCAGAGCAATGTTGTTTTAATTCAAGCAGAGTGTTGTTTGGCTTTGTTTCATTGAAATATGCAAAATTTCCAAAAAAAGCTGTCAGATTTTGACTCTTCAGACCACAGGACAGTTCATCTTAAATGAGCTCAGGCCAAGAGAAGGCACCAGCAAAAACACACATGATCCTGTAGTGGATGTCACTGCATGAGCTCAGGAACACCTGTCAAAAACCATTGCGTTGAATTTACAAATACAAGTTAAAACTCTACAATTCAAAGGAGTGTTCATGAATATAAAAAGAGTAGACACACTTTATTATTGGTTTTCTGTTTTTTATACAATTTGTTAGCAGTAACAAAAACATAGAAATTCACAGCGTCGTCTTTCAATATAATTGCTCGTCCTGTCATTTCCACTGATAAATCCAGTTTCACAGTGTGGTGGTTTATTTATATACGTAGCTGCTGGGGATGAATAAATCTTTAGTTTGCCACATATTACAAATCTGTACATTATGACCCAATCTGCTTGTCATCAACTGATTCTCATGAGTATGAAAGCAACACACATGAACATATCTAAAAACTTATTACTTATTACATTACTTTTCTGATGGTTTGGTGTCAGAACATTTACCACTGTGATTTTTTAAATTCAGTTACATAATATTTTAAAACCAGGTTATTTAAACTTTTGACTATAAGGTGACAGCACTACTGCTAACCTAAATTAGTGTGAAGCTAACAGTGTCAAAAACACATATTCAAACTACAGCAAAGCTGGCGTCTGGTGGGGTATGGATGGGAAAGCTAAAAAGCACTTGTTATTGAGAGACACTTACCTCATTGCTATTTTCCAGCGCCTATAAATGTTGAGTGGACAGTTGTTCCTGTGGTTGTTAGATTTGTCACATACCTGCAAATCCTCACTGTACTGTCATTGTCATTATGACAGTAGGAAGGCTAGAAGAAGAGAAGAAGATAGAGGCTGGAGAAAGGAGATTTCAGCCTATAAATCTCTCTGAAATTCTGCTTCTCCTCTCTCCCTCACTCTCTCCCTCTCACATCAGGAATGGTTCACGGTCTATGAACACAACCGCAGGCCCAGCTGCACTGTGTCTGACCTGGTCATGGGGAACGAGTATTCCTTTCGAGTGTTCAGCGAAAACATCTGTGGCCTCAGTGATGAGCCTGGCATCAGTAAGAACACTGCCATCGTTATCAAAACAGGTAATGAATTCCCTGCAGAGCGCCATGCACTTTAACATGATAGTACTGCTTTTAATGCCAAAGAACATATAAGGCGTGCTGAGGTGTGTTTCCATTGCATTCTGCTAGTACATACAATGATTATTATGGTCTGGAATTGAAACAATGCTAAAACTTCATCACTTTAAGCATGCAAAAACCAATAAAAATCTAAATGTAATATGACTTTTAAATAAAATAACATCAGAAAAACTTAAATTATTTATTATTGGTTGTGGTTGAGTAATGACTTGAACATGGTTGTAAAGAAAATTAATTCACACTGATTATGCTAATCAGAAATATTCTTTGACAGAGTGTTAAATAACATTTAATACTGGCCGCAGATTATGAAAACAACTAGGCTGGGAAATTAACACCTGCCACCAGCCAAATGCTGCTACTGTTGTGTTGTTGCCGTTGCTTACTCTACCAGAACATTTGGCAGCCAACCAGCCAATCTCTTTTGTGTTCCAAGGAGCAGTCTGGCCTATAAAATTGTGGAGATTGTTTATTATTATATCCATCTGACCTCATGATGAATCAAATGTCAGCTTCCTGTCTCCATGATTCAAATGGTAATCTGCAAATTACAACGGTTTCCTCTTGCAACACAACATAGCAGCTGGAAGTGATTACAGTATCTTACAAATTGGTTTCCGACTATGTTAAAACAGATTTGTCTTTAAAAGTGTACACTTTAAATGATTCAGATCATCAAACTAATTTTAATACTACATAAAGATAACCTGACGACAGGTGGCGAAAACCATGTTGGGGCTAAAAAGGTTGAATATCTACAGTAGTTTCTTCATTTTTTCCAATCTTGCACATGGAAACTGGAAACGCCCTCAATAATCGTCCTGATGGAGGCGAATTGTGCAACATTTTTTAATATTTATAGACTTGGTCCTCATCTCATTATATTTGTATAATCAAATTAAGAAATAACTCTAAGACTTCTCCACCTGTCCAGGTTTGGCTTTTAACCCTCCACCCTACAAAGAGAAGGAAATGAACAGGTCCCCCAAGTTCACAGCCCCCCTGGTGAACAGAAGTGTGGTTGCAGGTTACAGCGCCGCCATTAGCTGTTCCGTCCGTGGACACCCCAAGGTATTTCCATCCTCATAGAAAATAGTTGTATGTCAGAGAAACTATTTTAGTTAATAAGGAGTTCAGTCTTTAGTAGATTGGCATAAATTTCCAATCCAAGGTCATTATGTTTTTACTCCTAATTATTTGCTTCTTAGTTTTAAGATATCAGTATCTTTGGTATATCTCAAAGATATTCGGTTGAAAATTTGTCTGTGCGCCAAGAAACAAATAATTAGTTTTTGGTGCAGATCCAGGAATGAACACACTTGATACCAATATTGTATTTTACTTTATTTTCCCATAAACATCTCCTCACAGTATTTGTAAAATGTGCTTTCCAATTTGTAAATATCAGGTAAGTAACCAGTGAAATAAGATTAAACTGTGCAGTTTCCCTCTGGGATTAATTACGTTTTTTTTAATTTTGAAATACAAGCATTATAATTGATATTAGAAAAGCAGTGACTTCTAAAACGTTGGACTTCATTTTGCATAAAACCTGTGGAATATACAGAAACAATGTCTCAGCTTAATTTTGCATAAGCCTACTATACACTACGACACTGTAGCACCACCCATCTTCATATGCATTGGCCCTATTAGCTGTCCTGCAAGTGTACGCCACAGATTTCATGATTTGTGTTGTTCAGAGTAAGCGAACAAGTTCTGAGTGTCAAACAGTGAGTGTAGAACAGTCAGAGACGGTTTTGATGCCTTTACAGCAGTAGCGTATTTTTATGTCTGAAGTAAGAACAAGAGGTGGAGCAGAAATATCTGTGAACACACTTCTTTTTTTTATCCTACTGAATCGACATAGTTTTGTCAAGCCAAAATGTTGACCTAATTTCACCTCTCCTTCTTCTCTCCTCCTTCCTCTGTTTATACGCTCCCTCCTCCTCTTCTCTCATCTTCTTTCTTCATCCCACCAATTATGCCTCCTCCTCCAACACACACTGTTCTGCAGCCAAAGATCATTTGGATGAAGAACAATATGATCATCGGTGAAGACCCCAAGTTCCTGATGCAGAACAATCAGGGTGTGTTGACTCTGAATATCCGCAAGCCAAGCTTGTTCGATGGGGGCAGATACTCCTGCAGAGCCATCAATGATCTTGGGCAGGATGAAGTGGAATGCAAGCTGGAGGTTCGAGGTATGCTGCCTCCACTTCCCACTCCTCATAATGTCATAGATGCGAAGGAGTAAAGTAGAGCACACCCTAGGTCAGGTAAATCGCTCGCTGACAGTCTTCAAAAAGACTTAGCATGGCAAATCTCCATCTCCTCAGCCCTTTGACTCATCTGGTGTTGTGAAACTTCTACCTGTGGTCTATAGTTACACAGGAAAAGCAAGATCAAGACATTATTGTATCTTTACTCTGAAATGTAAAAGAAGTAAATACCAAAACACAGAAAACACATTCCTCATTCATCTGTAACAACTGAATTACAAAGTTAAACCATCTAATCTTCAGATTGCCTTTTAAACAGTAATACTACTCCATCAGTGTTTAAAACAGATAGACAGATAGCATTCTGGTTTTTATGGAGATTTTACACAGCGTCTAAACCTTTTTTTGAATTTGGGTTGTATATACAGTATCACCTAATTGTATTTGTCAGTTCAGCTTCCAAAGCCCCAGATGTTTCCTTAAACAGGATGATTTACTGGCCTCTCATGCTGATTTAAGTTTCTCTTTTTCTCCTCAGTTGTACAAGAGAAAGGAGACGAGGCAAAGAAATGAGCGACAGCACGCAACAGCAGAGGATACAGTTGAACAGAAATAGTAATGGATTATGTATAACAGGATAGTCATGAATAAATATGATTAGAATAGATCACTGGCGAGGCTCTCCCCGCCCCTGTTTCCCCTTATTGTATATGCCTGCCTTTTGCTGCTGCTATGACAAATACCACATCAGGAATTTGGCATAAATTCTTACAGCAATCTGCCACCTTGTCACACCCTGACTGAGAGAAGCCAGAGAGTAGTGTAGTAGCACTGCCCCGCTGTGACCACATACAGATGGATCCTTCTTATCTGTGAAGTGGACCTGTCACTGAACACATTTATAAAACTGCCTGTCATCCATTACGGCTCCCTGTGTTGTCTGTTTTGTGTCCGCGACGTTTTTATAGGTTTGTATGAATTTATGGTTGTGTTGCAGCTGTGACCACAGCAGTGTGACCAACTGGCTGCACACCTCCGCTTCCTCACTGTGATGTTAGGTGTGTGATGTGTGAGCAGGAGTCCGTCGTCCACGTGATGGTTGAATGGAGGGATCACTATTCAACCAGACATAGTGGACATCATGGAGGCACCGGGATTAAAGGGGTTCTTTTACACAGATATGGACACGCTGTGCACTCACACACACACACACTCACACACACACACAAAGAACACATTTCGACACATCTCCTACTACATTCATCATGACATGACCTACAGTGGTAGGCCTTTACAGATACATGACTTCTAGTCATGCACATGCAAATACAAATACACACTCCGAATCAGGGTCTCATTAGCATCGCACACTAGAGACTAATTAATGCACCCATCAACACTGCCCTAATTAGCTCTCCCACGTCATTACTGAGCAAACGAATTACCGCTAATTTACACACCCGCAAAACAAACACAGCACTATCTCTGCTGGGAGAGTCCGCCGCGGCACAGCAAATTAAAGCCTCACTGTGCTACAACTCAGACCAGCGTCCCAGGTGACCTCGCCCTCCCTAACACACACCCTGAATTCGACCATCTGACTGAAGAAGATTTAAAAAGAGGAAAAAAATAAAACATGGTTGCAAAAGCAAAAGTTTTGGCAGAGATAGTTTGTGAAGTTAGTTTCCTGCTGCAGAATAAAAACATCACCCTCCTCTGGGGGATGTGAGGGTACTTTACGCTCCAGCTTTGTCCCACAAGTGACTACATCAGGTCCTGGTTTCTTGTCTCTCCAGCAGAGGGGGTAAGAGCACAGTGACAAAGACCTGACTGACCATCATTAGGGTCTGTGGTGTAATTGTGAGTGACAGATTATTAAGAACTATTTCATCACTGATATATCACTGACAGAAGCTCCAAACCTGCAGGACTCCAGCATGTGTCAGACTAATCCTGACTTTTTGCACTCACTCTGAAACATGCAGAACTTGTGAGTGCAATGGATTGTATTTCTTCCTGTACACTGCAGCATGTTGTTAAAGATCAAATAGGTTGAAGGCACAAATGCCCAGATAAAGCAGAGAAAATCCTCCAGATACCCAAAAGTAGGCCACGATCGGTTGCTCAGTAAACCTGCAGAGCAGTACAAAGTTAAAATTTTGAACCCTGTCGAGCAGTAAATGACTCTCCAAGTGTGTGTGTGTTGGATTATGTGTGGTGTTGATATAATCTTATTGTCAGTTAACCTGAGACGCAGTGTGGTGTGTTACACTGCTGATTGACACATGAAAGAAGCGCTGAAGATACACCGCATGCTACTTTGCATGGAAGTTTTGGGAAAAACAGTCTTCAGAAAAACAGCGTGTAACCTCAATACTCCACCTGAGCTTTACCCTCTGTTCCTGCTTTCAAAAGTGATGTTCAGTTGCTAAGCAATCAAACTAATTGTATCTACTGGCATCATCCATGAGCCTTAAGAAACTTTCAAAATATGAGAAGGTACAGGTTTACAATGCTGCTGTCAGTGTTTGTGCGCCTATCTCCTTCTCCCACAGTTTCAGAAACCTTTAAGTAGTAAGCCAGAAAAAAATAGAGCATTTTGTTTTTCCCTCATTCCCTGTGACACACCTTAAGGCTCTTTAAGTTTGTGATGTCTGAATGAATAATTAATGAGAAAGCATGGCAGCCCAGAAGTAAACCACTGGTTTCTTCATGCACACTGTATCTGCTCTGCTGTCTTTCCAATATTAGAACAGGCCGGCATCAGATGGAGACAAAACAAACAAAAAAAAAGGAGGGACAAGACGAGTCCTAACATCAGGCGGGAAGGAAGGAAGAATCAGTATGGTGCACGCACTGGTACTGCGCATATGTGTTCAGGAAAAGAAAGACAAGCAGTACCAGTGAGACAGAAACAGACCTCCTGAAACAGTAGGATGGAGGGAACTATAATTATGCAAGTAATTATACATGAAATCACAGACTTGGAGTGAGAGAGGAAGAGATAGAGGGAGAGAGGAAGAGCACTGGAGGGAAAGAGCCTTGCAGCGAGTCTCATCTGTGTAATTACAGTATGAGACAAAAAAGGGAGAATACACAAAAACCCACACGTATCATATACCATCCACCTGTTTTCGCAAAACTGCACACAGTGTCCGTTTATCTACTTTTAAGCTATGCACAGATCACTGTACGGTACCTGATGTGTCACCACACACATGCCCACATGGATGTTTTGTCTTCATCTTCTGTTGCTGTTTTTTTTTTTTTTTTAGTTGCCATGGTATGTTTTATTGAACACCAGTGTGACTTATACCCATTTGTCATAGTGTTCATTGATTAAAGAGCCTAAACACTCCCTGAGCTCACAACCCATATAATGAGCACAATGTATCTGGGGGAGGGGGTGGAGGCGATAAAGAGAGAGCTGCCCTCATCTTTCACAATAATGACAACTTGATGACTGCGTGTGGCTGACAGAAACAGCTTTGTCTACGTGGAGAATGGCGCATTTCTGCTGAGCTTCTATCTATATGAAGGACATTTTGGCTGGCTTTTATTTTTACTAGATGTTGGTTAGGATCAGCAGGATCAAAGTTTAATCTCAAGTCATAAATTATAATTTCTTTTTAACATTTTGGTCTTATGCAATAGATGAGAGACAAGATATTAAAGCAAGTGCAATTGCCCCATAGACATTAAAGTTGCAAAGCCACAGAGGCAGCCTGTGAAAAAACAGAGGCGTCTTGATCTCAAATAGAAAACTAAAGTGGCAACAATCAGTGAAAAAAATGTTTGTGTGACTGGTGTGTGACAAATATTATTACAGCTTACATTTGTCTTTGTTTGCCATTTTCAACTAAAATACTATTGTACAATCTTTCAATTCACCATATTATCCAAAGTCCCATCACAAATGCCCAGATCACAAAGGAAGCAGATTATACCCAGAGCTCATGACCAAAAGTGAGAGTAAATCCATAGCTTTGATTTCTGGATCAGGTCCCTCTTCATCTTGACAGTCCAGTACAACACAGCTGTTCCTACTGATCCAACAACAATCTCCTGATGATCAAACGCTTCATCTTTCAATCCCCAACTTATGAACAAAACCCCGATAACTTCTGTTAATATTGGCATCAAAGATTCACAAGTTGATTTGTGTTAAAGCATATTTCGGTTCCTCAGTACAACCCTGGCAAGATCCATGTCTCCAGTGCACTGGCATCTTTCAATATGATGAACATACTATGTAGTGAATGAGAAATATCGTTTCTAATTTAATATGTTAGAAAAAGTAAGAGAAGGCTCTTACAGTTTAATCCTTGTTTCAGGGATAAATAGCCAACAGAAGTTTTTCATAGGTAAACTGTGTGGATGCTCAAATGCAGACATACTATCTGCTGTAGGTGTTTAATGTGCTGAGACCCACATGTGAGCCGCATATTGTGTATGTAAGTTCATCTGCGTAGTGTGAAAGAGTCACAGAGAAACAGGAAAATCATGAAAACATTCCCTTAACTACACTAATAGAGAGAAACTGTGGTCAAGACACTTGTCAGCAAGCACAACTAACTCCACTGTGGCAGCTAAGACTCAGTAAAAACATATATTTAGCTTTACAATTATTCAAAATAGGCTTAAAGTTTTAAATCAACTCAAATTGTGAATATGGGAAACACAGAGTGTGAAGGTACATTGGCAGAAACTTCAAGGAAAATTACTCTTCTCCAAAAAGAGAAGAGTAAATGGTGTTCTGTGTCCGTATAAAAACTATAATATGAGTACAGCTAGTACACACTGCAGGACACTTGTGAAGTGTGAAGTGTTTTTATTTTTGCATTGGCTCAGAAAGCACTGGACATTTCTGAAATTTCATGAACAGCAACACTGTCTCAAAGAGTAGAGCTAAGCATCGCAGAACTTTTATCTTGTCCCCTCGTAACTAAAGATTTTTCCTATCGAAAGAGGCTGAACAAACATAAAATCTAAGAAAAATATTTTGTTTTTTTGTTTTGTCCCCTTCACCAAAGAGCAAAAAAATGCTTTAAGTCCACTGTCTGTCAGTTTTAAGAAGGATGCGAAGGATGTTGGATGCGTAACAGTAAGTGTGGTCAGTTGTGTACTGGCATTATGTCTGATGATTGATCTGAGTGGTCATGCAACAGACAAGGACTATGAGGCCATTTTAAATGGCAGATGCAGCCTCGGGTGCAAACACTGCTCCATCATTATGTCTCCAGTCCACAGTACACTACTACAGTACATTCCTATACATACTGCCTTACAAGGAAAAATGCATGGCATAACTTCACAGTGTTTTAACTGTCTTTCCAAATATACTGTAACCACATCTATAATTATAATTGAGTGTTTGTTATTTGCACTTCTATGCACATAGGTCTTCTGTCCACCAAGGGAAAATATTATGTAAGACAAATGACGTAAAAAAGTGTTACCCAAGTAACTCAGCTAATTGGAAAAATATGAAAATTATAGATTTTTGTAATCCACATATTTGAGTTTTAGCACGTGACCAATGTCACAATTCTGAAAGCACATTAGCAGTAATGGCTAAAAAGCTGAAACAGCATACTGTAAAACAATAGACGAACAGTGGGCAATGGATAAATGTTGGAAAAAGTGAGCTAAAAGTGTTGGTCACCAGTTAAAATTGCTTTGCATAATGTGAGACATAAATGATAAAATAGATGGCTAAATATAATGGGTGAAGTCTTGAAACAGATTTCAAAAACTAATTAATGAGCTGAAAAATCCAGCTTCTTCTAGTCCCAGCAGTGGATTTGCTCTTTACTTTTTTCTCAAACTTGAGGTTTTTCTGTCTTAAAAGAAGTTCCTTAATCCCCCCCACACGCAGTCCAAGAAAGAATCACAGGGAGGACTGGAGCAGCAAAGGGTGGTCTTCTTCCTTATTTCCTTATGAGCTGCTTGATATTTACATATGTTGGGGTGCCTCTGTTATACTGTCAGCCCCCCAGTTGTGTTCATTTTGTTCTCTCTGCGTGTGTTTGATCATAGTGTCGTCACCTCTGCTCGCTCCTCGTCATTAACTCCCAGGAGTCCTGTAACTATTGAAATTTGTCTCCTCAGTCTGTCACAAACCAGATTGGTGTCTGTGGGGGGGGGGGGGGGGGGG
>JAUYWH010000026.1:6184972-6238953 GCA_034779795.1 Ctenopoma multispine
TAACAAACCCTATTGGTTTATTGAACCCCCCCCCCCCCCCCAACAGACACACCCCCACATCTAATCGACTCCCCAGACAAGAAGAACCTGGCAACATTTCCTACTATCCTCTGTACTTTGGGAGTTTTTTTTTTCTCATAGGCTCCTGTGCAACAAAAAACCCTCACTGCTGAATTAGATTTGCTTACTCGTCCTCACCCATCTTCAAAGGACTTAGATAACTGAATATACCTTTTATTCATTTCATGGCACTGTAATTGTTTTTTCTGCACTGAGCAAATCCTGAGCAGGTCTTTTGGGGAATAGACTTCTGTATATGCCTGTTTTTTCATCTGCATTATGTTTAGTAATAGTGTTATTATTTTAGTTTTTTTTTTTTTACATACTATTAGTTATATTTTTCTGCTGTTACCATGGTTTTTCTTTCTGCTGCCTTTCTGATTTTGGGGACAGCACTTTAGGTGAGTGGAACTCATCTGCTAACGCAGGGTGAAGAAAAAAATGCCTTGAGGTATTCCAGTAAAACAATTACCCAAATTTTTGCTTTAGTTGCTAAATAAAAAAAATGGAGATGTTTTATTCTAAGTAAGTTACAGCAGAGAAAATGGAACAACACATATAAATGGAAAGGTGAAAACAGAAAGAATGTAAACTGAACACATTCATGTCTTTAAAATATACTACCGATATTAAAACAGGAACACTCTCCTTTATAATACCTTTTTATTTTTTCTAAAAAGCAAACAACTATTTGAACATTTTTTGAACCTATGACAGAAAAAAAAGTGTTTCAGTGATTTCGCTGACCAACATAATTATATTTTACAAATATAAGCAAATTTAGAGTTTGATGCCTGCAACATAGTGAAAAACTGTTGGGACAGAGGCAAAATCAGGCTGAAAATTTTTTAAAATATTCATGTAACATCATTTTGGATGATTCTAAAATTAGCAGCTTAATTGGTTACAGATATCATCACTGTTGAATGTCTGGACCAAGGTGAAAAAGTCAGCATCTGTTATGGTATGGTGGGTGTATTAGTGTCCATAGCACGAGCGACTTTCATATGTGTGAAACTAACACTGAGTGTAAATAGGCATTTTTGAGAGACATGCTGCCATCAAAGTGACGTCTTTTCCCGGGAAGTAAGTGGATATTTCAGCAGGACAATGCCAGGCCTCATTCTGCACATGCTACAACAGTGTGGCTTCATTCAGTGTGTATGCTTGACTGGCCTGCCTGCAGTGCTATTTAAAATTTATGGCGCATCATGAAGAAGAGAATCAGACAATGGCGACCACGGACTGTTGAGCAGCTGAAATCGAGCAAGAATGGCCAAAAATTCAGCTTCCACAAAAGTCCAATTATTAGTATTCTCAGATCCAAATGGATTAAAAAGTGCAATTAAAAGGAAAAGTGATAAACATGCCTCTGTCCCAACTTTTTTAGTGTGTTGCAAACATCCAACTTTACATTTTCTTATATTCACAAGATACAACGTGTGAATTAGCTGGTCTGTGAAAGTTTTCTTCAAACTTTTGTCAGATAAATAAAGGCTTATTAAAGCAAATTAATCAAATACATATTTTTTGAATGTATTGAATGTATGTATCAATATCACACAGGAAGGAAATAAAAATCATAAAGAAACCAATAAAACCTCACGTCTCATTTCTGCTCATCATATCGCAGCTTTACTGTTCATCATCGTGTATGTTATATGTTTGACTACCTCTTGCTTTAATAATTAATTAAAGTTCTTAAAAATAAACCAGGAATAGTAATTTTACACTTATTCTGTGTTAGTAGTTGATCTTGAATTGGTCATTGATTACTAATTGTATAAAGCATAGGTGCCTGTGTCATCAAAATAATACTTTGGCCTGAACAAAAAGTTTTCCTTTTACAGTTTAATATGTTCTTGGTTGATTAAACAATTATGCAATTATTTTTGTAGATATACTCTACATATATATGATATGCTTTATTTCAGTTGTTGTGTTTTTATATAAATGCAAAGTATATTAAGTATGTTTTATGTTATATTAAAAATATGTACTGTATTTCATTTACATGTTACACATTATTTTTGAAGTAACGGTTTTAATCCTGGATGGTCTGGCAGGACAAGGAGCAGCAGCGTGTGTAGATAGAGAACATAGTCTGCTCTTGTCAGGAAGACAGTTTACTGTAATTATTTATGTAAGTGCTGTCTGTGTTGGCTTCCTATAGTTATGTCAGGAAGTCTTTTTCTGTAACATAGTTTAGTTTTTTGGCAGAACAACATAGTCTCATTCATTGTTTAATATGCCTGCTTAATTATTTACCTTCAGTCTTTATAACATACAGTATATTCATTTATTATTTTTTTTACTGTCTCACTAGTTTAATTTTAATGTTCTACTTGTTAAAAATGCAGTAAAAATCCTGATTAAAAACAACTGTGCAAACAGGGTTAGAAAAATGTTAGAAATGCTCCTATCAGGGCTATTTTGATTTAGGCACTAACATTTCACTTTTCCCTCAGCAGCTTTAAAATTAAATCAGAATTTAATTTGGTGGAGGTCTTTGGGTGGATGTTTCTGAAGTTCACCATAGCTGCAGCAGTACTATAGGCCTAGTCAGGAGGAGAGGAGGCTTAGGCATTAGGCACTCACCCATAATCATGTTTGGTTCCTTCAGAGAGTGCACCACAAGAGGATGCAAATGTCCACAGACACAGATGCAAGACAATCAGCTCACACAGCCACACGACTGAAGCCAAAGCAGAAAGTCATGCATGTGCACACACAGGTGCAGCAATAGCATGTTATGTTCCATAAAAAGGTGACATACTGTATATCATACATGAAAAAATACACATTTGCAGGTGGACAACAGTAGTGTCTGTACTGCGGAGGAGAAAAGAAAGAGAGTAGAGATAGCATGAGGGAGAAGGATAAAAGAGTTAGAGTGAGGGGACGAGTGCAGCAGTTCTGAAAGCGTTTGGCTCCGTTCAAATAATTGCCATGGTTTCAAGATGTTTCCATGGAAATGCTAGCTGCCAATAAAATGAATCTGAGGTGGATCTTTGCAGCAGGTTGGCAGGAAGGTGAGAGTGACGTGGGAGAAAGGAACGACAGGAGCAGAGTGTGGAGGGAATAAGGAGAATGAGGAGGCCGCTTCACTTGCTTTCCCAGTGCAGCAGCCACTGGAATGGGCGAACGGCGAGGAGAGGTTAGGGGAAGAATTTAGGGTAAACAAGGTGGGAAACATGCCACGCAGTGGAAAGCAAAGGCTGAGACTGCTTCAGTCCAAATGGGTTGTCATAGTAACCATGGCCTCACAACAAAGACAGCAGGTAGATACATAGGAGCCCGGCTGGCCACTGATTAACATGTGTGCCATCCCAATCACGTCTGTGTGTGTTAAAGAAAATGAGAGAGAAGAAGATTGTGCCAGAGAGCATGTGCGTGACAAACTGTGTGTGTGTGTATGTGTGTGTGTGTGTGTGTGTGTGTGTGTGTGTGTGTGTGTGTGTTTGCGCACACAAACTCACTGAAAACACTTTCCACTAACTCTCTTTCATGGAACCAGAGCCAGCGAAGGGAGCTGAATGCATTAGCAGGGCGCCGACTCTGACGCACATTTGTTTATGTGTGTACATGAGTGTGTAAGATCACGATGTTTCATACTTTAACTGCTCCTTCAAGAGCTAAACAAGGCTTTTAATGTGCGCTCAGCCAGTGAGGGATGTATGCTCCCCTTCCCCGTGCTCCCCTGCATCTTCTTCCCCCCCCTTCCTTCCTTTCTTCCTTCCTCATGCCCTCTGTCTCATTCCATCTCATCCTTCCCTCTCTTTTAGTCTCTCTCTCACTCTCTGAAGGACAGAGGTATTCCCACATTTCTCGGTCGCCATGGCAACGCTGCAGCAAGAAAGAAAGAGAGGCCGCAAGAGGAAGGGGGTGGTGGGGAGATTGGGGTGGTTGGTTGGAGGGGTGGCGAGGCTGGGGATGTGTGAACAATGCTAATGCTACTTCACTGATCATCGATTGTATGTTTTCTCCTCCACTCTCTGCCCCCGCCCCACTCAACCCAAGCCCCTGATACAACACTCAGCTCCACCTCCTTCCACCCACATTTATTTCCCTCTTTTCATTTGTATCGCTCTCTTTCCATTCTCATTACTCTCGCGCTTCGGCCGGCGTCCTTTTCCCTGTGGTTTTAAAACTCAATCTCCACATAGTGCTGTCATTGTTATCATTATTATTATTGGGTCATTTAGCAGGCAGTATTGGTATCCACGGCAACCCAGAGAAGTGGCACCGGTTCCTTGGTGAATACCAATATAGACAAGCATCCATCAATATCCCAGTGACTCATTATCAGTCTAATGGTGAGGCCGCTGCTGTCACACCGGACTATAAATAATGTTGTCTCATTAGGAACCACTGCTGCCACCACTAGTCCACGTATAAACAGGTCCACAAAGGTCGTGTGCCCACACATGGTCAATGATGCCTGCATGCGCACAAGAGCGTGCTTTTTGTGGTTGTGTTCAGTTGCGGGGTTGGGGGTGGGGACGGCAGGGCACAAACGCCGAAGAAGTCTTGGCACGCAGCAATGGTAGAGTCAGCCGAGCTGAGGAGGCAGGCAGGCGAGCAGCTGCACTGGAGCCTGACTGAGGGGGTTGACTCAATAAGCCAGGTAGTGGAGTAAATAAGGCTCCTGCACCTCCTCACATAGGTGTGCACGACTGCAGGCTCTGCCCCCGTGTCTGCCGTGTGTAAGATTATGTGTTCACACTTACAGCCAGACGCACACACATACAAACACACAGACGCAAATCCTGCAGGACTGCAGTGGCTGCTGCCTGTCGGTACTCCTCTGTAGCTAATCGATGGATTGAAGACGCTGATGAGACTGAGAAAGAGAGATTCACTTCAAACATTGCCTCCTTGCCTGTAGTCATTACCGCAGCTCTAGCTTTACTGCAGTACAGGGATCGAAGGGAGTGGTGGCAGCAGTGACCATGTGCACGAGCGAAGGCTGCGTGTCATCCAGTACATGATTTTAAAATGTGCACACTCACATGTTGCTGTGAACCATCAAGCCAGTCAGTTCACCTTGGGGAAATGCACACACACCACCTTTATGTAAGCAAGAGGGGAGACTAAGAGCAAGTTGGACTGAGGATGAGATGGGAGGGGTGAGGCGAGGCTGACTCCACTCCAAACAGGCAGCTGCTGTTTGCATGTCAATCATCTCCAATGTGTAAGAAACCTGAGAGGACTCTTAATTCTGCAGGGTTGCGTGACAAGTTATATTGTGTTGATTGCCTGTCTGCTGGATGGTAATGCATTCATAATGGCATTGTGTTTGTTTGTACAGATTTTCTCCTGGTTGCTCTGCTCTAGTCTGGAATGCTAAATATCAGAGATAATTATGTGAGATAGCAGGCTTCAATCCGGCCAGGCCTGAAACGCTCTCATCTTCTTTGTCAGATTCCTGTTGGATGTCAGGATTTGAGGAGCTCTATGGAAAACGGACGTGTGGATTCTGAGCCCATCACCAGGATCCAGACCGGAGCCTGTGATCGCATCATATCACAAATCAACATGCTGAAAACGCTACACCGCAGAGCCGACTCTGGCACGTCCTTAAAGAGCTGCTTTTACTGCACACACTTGCACACATGTTGGATTGGTGGACTTGTGTTACGGTGATGTTTTCAGTGGTGTATGACAGAACATATGCTTGCTCTCAGGGAAAAAAAAGACATCTTTTCATGGATAACTGTGCATGAAATAGTGTCCCTGGGTAAATCCTTGTTATAAATTACATCATGTTGTTTGTTGGATTTTTTTGACCTTCTCCAGAGATGACATATTCTCTGCTATCAAGGCACAAACCACTGGTTTACCTGCATACCTGCCTTTGTATATGAGACACAAGTGACCCTAAGTATGTATGCTTTTCATTAAATTACAGTGTTTCACTAGGTGCTTAACATCTGTAACAGTCAGGTGAAAATGGTATCTCCCATGTGCTGCTGCTTAGGAACTGAAAAAAATGGCCTTGTTTTCAGTTCGACATCCATAGCATTGCAAAACCACCCCGAATCTTGTGATTTCAGTTCCCTCAAACAATATTTTAGACCAGTAAATGTCCACTGAAAATCAATTAAGCATTGCAGCTATGAGCTACACAGATCAGCAAATAATAAAAAGTGGTTTATATAAGGATGATAACTAGCAGCCCTGCATTCTGAGTTTGAAACAAGTGCCAGCACATATCTAAAATAAAGCAGGATTAAATATCAGCACGACCATATTTGTGAACTCTATCTGGGGGCATAGTTCAGGCGATTTGCCAACATATGTCTTGATTTTCAGCTTTACAAATCTATAAAGATAAGCAAGGCCAGATCAGTACATCATCTACAGTAAATAGGGTTAATTCTGAAGTCGATGTTGTAATAGTGATCCAATCATCTGCAGAGTAACAGTGGTCTCTCACTGGCGACACAAATCAAAATTAAAAATTCAGTATCACTGTAAGTGAAATTAAATATAATTTTAAGAGCCTAATGGTAAGGTGATTACTCCACCCACAGACAAGCACATAACCCATAATCTGTTAAACATTAAGATTCACAAAATCTGAATTGCAAAGCTTTTCGCACAACAGCGCTGATTTGTGTCACCTTTTATCATGTGTGCATGCAACAATGTATACACACTAAATTACACATATGTTACATTAGCATGCATGGGTATGCAGCCTTGATACAGTATGCAGGATGTGTCATAGATTGTATGTGTCATCCTGTCTTCGCTCTCTCTCTATCTCTCTCTCTGAGTCGCATTACCTCTCCCCAGCAACCTGCTTTCTAATCAATAACTCATCTCTCGATGTCGATTCCCTTCTACCCCCACAGGAAAACAAACGTCCTTCCACAGGACAAACAAAGAGAAGGGAGGATGAGTGGGAAAAGGAGGGAGGGGATGTAAAAGGGAGACAGATAATTGAGAAAATACTGTAAACCCAATGAATTACCTAAATAGCCTGTTGCAGTGGAGAGGAGGTGGGAGGAGTAGGGGTGTAAAGAGACAACAAGTTGGTGAGGTGGAGTGAGATGGATTGAAAGCATAGCCATGGGATGGATTATTAGCCCCCGTCTCCAAGGTTACACTTTTCAACTGTATCAGTGTAGAGCAGAATAGTGGTGATGTGCAGGAAGAGCAGCTGGGGGCTGTGAAAGGGCGACGTAGACCGTTCATCACACAAGACTGAATTAAAGAAGGTAGAGACACCTTTTTTTGGCTCCGACCTTCACGACTAGCTTTAATGCAAGCCTTGACCTCTGGACGGAGCACGCCGAACGTCCAGAGGTCGACGCAGCATGAGCGCCAGGGCAGAAAACCGGAGACAAACAGCACTAGGGAACAGAGGGACAGGTTACAGGTAACAGTTAGATTCAAGCCAACTGCAAGAATTGGCCTTTTCATTAGAAGGGGAGGCAGAAATTGGAAACATGTTTGCTGCTCATCTGTTAGGACTACTCTCCATCTTTACCTCCTTCTCCTCATCCTCTCTTCCTCACACGCCCATCTCTGTCCTTCCATCAGCATTTACTTTTCCCTCACCGTTGCCCCAGCCTGCCTCCACTTTCAATCACAACTGTTTTAACCTAACCAGAGCTGAGAGAGAAATGGAGTCTTGTGATTGAGTTGCATGCTTTCACTTCACTGTTTTGTCACAAAGAAATTGCCCTGGATTTCATGCAGTCTCTTCTAATCTTAAGTACCTACTCACTGCTCTACCCTTGAGTCATGTAGATACCAGTGTTGGTGAGGCGAAAATGAGAATCGTTAGGTAGTTTTGCATAATCTATTCAGCGCGACCGTGGACTGCACCCTGGATCGCATGTATACGAATGAAGGTGGTGTCGCATCAGCATTTTTAGCTCCAACACGTGATTCCTGTAGAAAAAGCACTAACATTTCCTCTTCACTGCACATAAAAAAATACGATAATACAAGCGAAACAATGTTTATGCAGCTTTTAGCATAGATTGTGTGCAAACATCATGCAAAACAGGTTAGTGCTTGTTCTTACTTTTTTTTGCTGATGCCTCTCGCACACACACACACACACCCACACAAAGGCTGGGGGAGTAATACATAATGTGTAACTGGATTACAATAATCTGATTACAGAATTTTGGAGGAAAAAAAGGGAAAGCTAAATTGCTAGATTACCAGCTTTGGAAAAAAAAGTAGCTTACATGTAAAAGCATGAAGGAAAACTGGAGAGTTTATGTAAGAGATCCAAACTATGCAGGCTATTTAAAATAGTGGTACATTTTATTACAGCTCTTAAATACAGGATAACTCTAAAAACTAGACAACCAGGCAATCAATTCACCATATATCTGATGATGGACTGTTGTGTCTTGGTTTTAGGGAGAAAGGCTAAAATGATCTATTCCGGTAAGAGCACTGCTGTTTTAGTTTTGATGTTCTTTAAACATCAAATCCTCAAGGCAAAGTCCAAGTTAAGTTCCTGTCCTAACATTGTATGTCATTTGCAAGTCTCTGACTTACCGCCGTGCTGGTGGCATTGCTCTATGGATGCCAGTGTTTGTCTGCTGGTTGGTTGGGTCCAGGCTGACTCCTCCTGTCAGTCTGGACACCAGGGAACCAGGTAAATTAATACTGAACATCAGTATAATCTTTGTGTATTCAGTGATGGATAACTATGTTGATGTATCAGCCGGCGAATTGATTCATCACTTTGGTCCAGATAAAAGTAATTAATTTGATGGCTTGTCTTGAAATTGTGATATTTATGCTCCTTAGAAGATTAATTCAAATGGCTCAGACATTTGTGGTTTTGGGAGAAATATTGTATTATTACTGCAATAACTATTGCTGTTAGTGGATTACAATTTGATTTGGTACACAAATGTGCTCTATATCCTTCTTAGAATAAATTGTAAGAACTTTGGTGATGCTCTGATTGTTTTAATCTAGAATCATCAACTTTCATTTTGCCTAATTCTTTGGGTTGGTCAATGTGTAGTCTCACAGAGCTGCTAGCGTGACTGCAGACTTTGTCTTGTCACATACAGTACCTGAGACCTAGTCCTGGATGTTAAGGCCTACTAGTGTAATTCTGATGGCTGTGCAAGCAATACTCCATGATGTTACCACGTCAACACAAGAGTTTCTAAGTATTCAATCAACAAATCAAGTCAGCACCTGAGGTTGAGAGCCACTGATTATGTTTCCTTCAAGATTATATCACTGAACACAGTTTAGATCTGGATATTTGTAACATGGCGCAATGTCCAGCAGTGCTTATGAAATCACACAGTAAATATAGTTTCTATCATTAGTTGGACTGAGCTGTTCTGCTTTTTGCTGTTTGCAGCAAAATTTAGCAGGTTTGAAAATACATTTTACTGAAATAACATGAAACACGTTCAGAATGTCAGTGTCATTGCTGTTGATTGACAGGAGGTTAAGTGCCAGTGCTCTGATTTCAAAATAGCTCTAAACATTACAGGAGAATCCCTATGAAGGCACAGCGAATCAATGTGAATCCTAACAACCCCATCTTGCGCCCACACTCACCCATACAGTATAAATACACACACGGTGGGCCATTAATTGTATTCCCAAGTTAGTAGCATTCAGAACTTGACCTCTTGGCAAACCCCTAGCCAGCATGAGCTAAGTGTGCACCGCAGACTAAATGGCATCGCACAAACAACACGCACAGACATGCACCCACTTGAACACACACAGGCAGATGTGGGGCGCAGGCGTAGGTCATCTGCTTGGGTCACGATACACACCCTGCAGCCAGCTGGTCCACAGCCTCATTGTCAAATCAGCTTTAACACTGACACAATGCCTTCGAAACACTCACGCACACTCTGCAACACTGCTGCAGCACAGTGAGAAAAAAAAAGGATGCCCACTAAATGAAGAAAAGGCTCTCTGGGAAAATAACAGCAGCGTGGAAGAACATGCACATTAAGAATCCACAGAAATTCATTCACACACATACATGCAGGCAAAATAACCTGAAGAGAAACACAGTTTGCTGCTGTTGTGCTCTAGTGATTTGGCAAACATGGTCTTCCACTTGTTTTCTGTCTCGATTATTTAAGTTAATAGACCTAAAGTCATAAAATAAGCACCACAATCTCATTTTGAATTTTGTGAAAAACGTTATTTTTATTTCATAAATTTCGCAGTATGGCACATGAACAGAGATTGAATGTTCTGAAAAAGATTTGGCACAGAACCTTGAAGCAGAACAAATCCACCCTCCTCCATGCATACACACTCTGTCTGTCTCACACACACACGCACACACACACACGCACACACACCCGTGACATGTTCCTCCAGAGTTAATACACACATCTGTGGTTATGACAGGTTAAAACACAGTCTTTAAAACAATCACAAGAACAACCATAGTCAATATTGCAGAAGAAAAGCCAAAGTGAAACAAAGAAGCAGATGGAAGCCATGTTTAATTGAACAGAGGGAAGGAAATTTCTGAAGCCTTGGTTTGTTGTTGGGTTTGTTTTCCATTTTCCTGAGAGAGGATCAGAGTGGTGCAGGGGGTTAACGGCGGCATGGGAGATCACGTATGTGTGTTTGTTTGTGTGGATAAAAGGGTTAACACAGAATCACACATTAACATCTAGCGGGAGGGTGAAGATGGCAGGGCAAGGTATAAGAGAGGTGAAACAGGAAGCATGAGGTAGATAGAAGAGCGAAGAAAGAGAACAGTGGTTAAGGGAAATGAGAGGCACGACAGGAGCAAAAGGGGGGGATAATAAGGTGAGACGTACTACCATGAGCTAACACGCATATGTGTATTTCTGTGTGCGTCTCAGAGAGAAAGGGAGAGGCTGTAACTGAGGCTTTAGCTACATTTCTGAAGAAGAGGGTGAGAAAAAGGCAGAGAAGCAGGAGAAGTCAGCTGTGCTCCTCCTCTGTCTCTCCTGGGTCGGGGACAGAAAGGAGTCATTTCCCCTCCAGCCCTGGGTGACATATAAGCACCACGGCGGCCCTTCCTCCTTCATGTCTTTATCTTTTCTGCACACAGATACACAATCACAGATACCGTGAGTACTTGAGTGCACACAAGTACACACGCAACCCACTTGGACATATGCATGAATATGCATATTTATGCCACTCATGCAGATATTACACAAACACACACAAAGCGCATAGTTCAGGGGCCTCTGTATGTGGACGACATTACATCCATGTGCATACATGCAAACGCGCACACACATAGCTAAAGCCTAAACAGAATTTGGAGTGACAGGACGTCTCAGTGTCATCTTTTATTTCTCCTGTCATCCTTGTCTCCTTTCAATCTATCTCTACGTTCTCTTTTTCTATTTCTGTCCGCCCTGTCCTCCCTTGTCACTCTACCTCCTTTGGGCTCTGAGGGTGGGGAGGCCTGAGGCGACAGAAGCTGTTGCGTGGTAAGCGGGCTGTACTGCTGGCTAAGCCTGGCAAACGTGGCACAGCCATGTCGGGTCACACAGAAACACTGCAGCTTGAGCACAATGGGGGCCACCACTGTGCCGGCTGAATGTCGCTTGTACCATCCATGAAAATCAGGAGTAAAAATACTAACTTGTGTGGTTGGTGTCACATGAACTGTGAGCAGAAATGAGAGCAGACATGAAATGATCGTACTAAGGGCCACATTGGATAAATAAATCAGCACCAATGAGAAAAGCTGCATGCCTCACTGGTTGACATGTGGGGGTGGAGAAAAAGAAAGGGTAAAGAAAAATCAATATCTCCAGTAAAACTTTATTTCATATTGATGACTGTTTACAACGGTGTCCCGCTTAAAAAAAGAAACATCTTCACTGTGAGGATGTTGCAGGCCTGATTTCTGCTATGACTTCACCTTAGTCCAGACGACTGCAGACCGTCGCTGTAGACGCCTAGTCTGGTTCTGACCTCAGGTCCCCCCCCAGGTATCTGTAACCTCAGGAGACTGATAAAGGTTAGGCAGCTTCATTATCAAACCAAGCTTACATCCATATGTCTGTCACTATCTCCTCTCTACCTTCCATATGGTGCTCCAACCAGACCTGAATTTACACTTCAAAGTGTTGAAATGTTCTCTATGGTCCCGCCCAGGTTCAAACACACATCAGACACAGCAGAGTGTGAATATGATACAGAGCAGAGGTACCCATAAACAGTAAATCTGGCACACAAGCCTCTGTGAATATAGGGTAATGTGTGTTTGGAAACGTAAATGTGAGCCTGCGCTGTGAGAAGTGCACAGTTGCTTGGTCGACACATACTTTAATGGTTATGGATGGTTCAGGACATTCTAATACAAGTCCCCAAGTCTGCACACATCACTAAACCGAAGGGGATTTTACTATAGCGCAAGAAGGGCATGAAGTTTCTTCAGAAGAATGTTCCCAGATCCCAACACGGGCCAAAACATTTCAGATCATTCTCAAAACATGAATGTGTATTTGAAAATGTAATATGGCTGCTGCTGGGAGAAAACTTTGTCCCAAATGTCAGCTTCTCAGGATATAACAAAAGCAGCCTTCTTTTGAACAAGCTGCACCACAATTTTTTTTTGTTTACCCCATGGAGTTCTGAAAGGATTTCACAAAGGCCTGTAAAGTTTTCTCAGCACAAATAGACAAATGTAGTGATGTTGGAGTTACAAAGTTCCTACATGATAACACTGGTACTTTTATTTATAAAGCATTCATGAGAAGATCTGTTAAGCAGTGCTCCAGCTTTACTATTCCCATTAATTGGTACTTTACAATTACATGGGCTGTGAGCGTGTCCCATTTTCCTATTTCAACGACTGTGTGGATTTTTCTCAGTTTTCTTCTGAGCTGCAGCTCAGAGGCCCGCTGACCCACAGCTGAGTGACACGGAGGAGATAGTCATCTGGGATGAGACATCACTCATCACTCTCACGTCACAGCCCACACACTCTGACAAATCTCCTCTGACTCTGTTCAACTCGAAGCTTGCAAGATGACCAAAACAGACATCTTGTGACCAACAACACAGTTACCAAAAATAAGTGATGTTATGTCGCAGCCGTTCTCAAATTAATGTTCAGTTTACACACACATAAACTGAAGCAGTTGAAGTTTGTGTTAACCTCCACTGCACTTAGCTGCAAACTGTTTAAGAAAGTCCCATCTCGATCAATAAATCAGTCAGTCAGCCATCGTCGGAGTGTGTGCATGTGTGTACAGCGCTTTTACATTTGTTCATGTCTGTCTGTGTGGTCAGCTTTGATGAGTGGCTGCAGGGTTTTCATGGAGATGACACAGAAAAAATGTCTGTGCGCATCTCTCTCAAGCTCCAGAAGACCCCCCCCCCCCCCCACAAGAAAACCTAAAATAAAATAAAACAATTAAAAGCTTCATTCTGTCGTAATGTGACTGAACAGAACGACTCGAGCATCTAAAGACTGGTGCCATCAAATCAGCCTCCGACCAGTGTGACGGTGATGAAGCCAGCCTCTCACTGCCAAACATGCCACAGCAGAGGCACAGCGAAGCATAGCAAGAGAGTGGTGCTGCTGGAGGAGGGAGGCGGGAACTTGGTGACACAGTGGCACACAAAACACTGCTGCACTTAACAGAATTGCAGCAACAGTCATGTGAGAAGACAAGCTCTGCTCTCACAGACTGCTTCGATGGCGGTGTGAAAAAATAATAGCAATCACAATGCATATAAATTACAGCAGTTTGATGCTTTTGGCCTCTGCAGCGGGGAGAAAATTAGCACCAGTGCCTAAGCACATGCATCATTGACACCAAGTGTATCAATAATGCATTGAGCTCTGCTGTCGCTTCACTGCTATTTTTAAAGGGGGGGGGTTGACGGAATAGAAATTAAGCAGTGTGGAGCACACACAGGGCTTGTAGTGCTGAGGTTAACATGTGTGCAATACCGCCTTCAGGGACAGGAGCAAGTGGGGCCGCAGTCTCTAACACTGCTGGCCACAATGAGCAACAGACTGAACTTGGAATGCCCTCGTATCTATGATTACACAAACCTGATCCGCCATAAGAGAGTAGCTCCAAATAATTTCATGTGTATCATTACGATTATGACTAAAAGTCACATCACTGTCAAGGCGATTAACCACAAATACAGCCACTAAAATACACATTAAAAATCACTTAAGCTTCACCAACAGGTGTCATTCTCCTGTATAGCTGCACCAGGGCAAAGCAATTAAAACAAACGGCACAATCCAAAATGGGAACACTAACCTTGATGAGCTGACTACAGATATGAGGAAAACAAATGCTAACAACAGAATTGACCCTTAACCCTCAATCTGTTTGACAGCAAGTTTAAAGAGGCTGGGGATGTTCTGCTGAAAGGAGAGGTTGACCTGACTGAACAGACCTTTCATCCCTTGGGTTTATCCCAATATGTAGAGAGAGAGAGAGACAGAGAGAGCAAAAGAGGAAGGGGAGCTGCTTAAATGCAAAAAAAGAAATCCTGTTCTTACTTTAAGTGTCAGTGAGAGGATGATAAAAGTAGCCCGGAGCAGAGGGAGACAGACAGAGATGGTTTAAACTGGGGATTTAAAATGGAGGTCTGACCGCCCCTCCTCCCTCTTTCCCTCCTTACACAACCTAGCTAGCGTAAGCCCACCTGAACATGCATACACACACACACACACACACACACACACACACACACACACACACACACACACACACACACACACACGAGCACACACAGAGCAGTATTGCATCAACAATGGTGTAACATCTTCTGCCATAAACAGCATACTGCTTCAAATGTCCTGATTTATTTGCCTCATACAACAGTACAACATGTATTTTATAATCCAGAGCTGCACAAGAAACACACACACACACACACACACACACACCCTGGTGTTTTTCACCTATTCCCTGAATGGGTGAACGAGCGGGTCCCTTCCTGCACAGTAAACACAGCATTTCCATTAGAGTGTTGGAAGTGTGTTCAGTGCTCTGTGACTCAGACACTGCAGCACTGTGACTGTGTGTCTGTAGCTCAACCGCTGCCCAGGAGCAATAGGGGCTACACAATGCTTTCCAAAGTGATGAGCTACTACAGGCCATAGGCAGGGCACACGGTATCTGAGGAATTCAGGGTAAATAGCTTTTGTAACAGTCCTTGCTTTCAGTCACTGATGTACACAAAAAATGTGTGTCTCTCTCTGACACACACACACATGGGTGCATGTGCACAAACGCACTCATAACCACAAGCATGCCCACATGATAATTTCTCTGTTATTTGCACACATACAGCCAGATGAATATGTAAATAACTTGTGAGCGAACTATGGATCCCTTGTGCTGATAAACGAATAAGTTAATGACTGATGCAGGGCATGAGTGTTAAACGCAAGTGTAGGGTGCATAAATGCATTTATCACTGGTGGGGGGTCTATGCAAATTAAATGGATAGGGGGCACTGGCATGTAAATCACATGATTCACTGATGGAGGTTAGTTGAAGTGTAGAAATAGAGTTCCATTAATGAAGAACACTGTGGGGTAAATTACCTGGCAAAAAAGGAAAGAAATATAAAAAAAAACAATGTATATGCACACAAGCTCTCATCTGTTTAGCATTCAAAACCCATATCAAGACATTGTGATAAGGGCCGTCACAGCAACAGTTGCCAGGGAAACCTGATGGCAGGATGCTGTGGGTTGTGGGGAGGGCTGGAGCAGAGGAGCAGGGTGCGTTTTATGCAAAGACATGGGTACAATGCTCAGGTTGATTTGCTACCACTGAATAAACATTGACCGGCTCATCGAGATATGGCACCTCGATGGAACATAACTGACAAGGGGCAACGGGGCGCCTTACTAAACGCCGATGATGACGCCGTTTGGCGCATTAGTCTGAGTGTGTAGTCATGGCAACGAGGTGTTGACATAGCGCAATCGCATTCTGAGCAGTGTGATGGCGAATACATTCAGGAAAGCACAGAGCAACTGTGAGTGAGCTTGTAAACCAGAGCAGGGCCTTTCCTGTCCCCCTGTGCAGAAAAAAAGGATCCAGTGTTGACCATTTCACATTCGCTATGTCTCATCTCAAGCAGAGCCAAAGGAATACAAACAGTGATACTACAATTAAAATTGATTATAACAAAAGGGAAAAGAAAAAACCGCCACCAGATTTCACAGACTTAAACTGCCATTTTATGTGCCAGGTTTTTTTAATTTTCAAAGTGACCTCTGCTAACAGAACATCTCTCATAATCATAACCAGTGTAATCAGCTAATTATAATAACAGTAACAATATTACGATAAAGATAACACTTGATTAAAAAAAAAACAGAAAATAATCAAACTAGATAAAAACCCAAAATGAAAAACACTTATCATAATAGTTTTGTTTTTTAAAAGAGATCTATAAGTTCTATATTTTTTTCATTTAATTGTCCTTTTTCTTTAGAAAAACCCACCACTGTGTACTGTACTATATGCCGCTTTCTCCTTTTCTGAATGAACATAGCTTACCTTTAAAAATGCTTGGCAATGTCTGTCGTCCATTTAGCTCTTTGCTGCAATGAAATCCACTCATAACACTGAGATACAGTTGTAAAATAATCCTCTGCAAAGGAGCAGTCTTCATCAAAGGGTTATGTTCCGTCTTTAATGCGTGAAAACACGAGGGATCCTGACTGCTTGACACATCAGAGCAGACGAGTTTGTGAGGGCTGGACTGAAGTTCACTTATTGACGCAGCTGAGTCTGTCCCATTAGCCCAACAGTCCAACAGGATCAGTCATAAAACAACTTCAGTGTCTTATACAAATGAAAAAAAGCACTCCTCAGCTATTTGTAGGCAGAAGTAGTAATAATAATAGTCATTTGAATGATAAAAATGATAACATAACAGCAATGTCATATCATTGAGATACAATAGATCTTAAACGTTGAAACCAAATGTAGAATTTAGAAAGCATGCTAAACTAGCATGTGCAACTTTTTAATAATACGTAAGGTAACACACTGTTAATTATGTAACGTGTTTATCATTAAATGGCAATTATGACAAATAAAGCTAAATCTTGTTATCATTATTATCATTATGATTATTATTATCATTACTATAGCTATGCTGTATACCAAATGATGAAGAACTGTATTTCATATTTTCTCAGTAGAGCGCAGAGCTCTCCCTTCTCCGATAACCCTGTTTATGTGAATGCTAGTGGAGAGAGAAAACATGTTGTGTGCTACAAAAAAGTCGAGCCCAAAATAAATTCACTCAAACACTTTGCCAGGTTTTTGATTTAGATACTTCTCAACGAATGCCACTCTGCCACATGTGTCCATATGTGGCAACAAGCAGCCATCTTGTTCCAAGTTGAGAAATGCTGTAAGGGAGGGCCACTACAACAGCTGGGTGTGAGTGTTTTCTTTTTTAAATATACTCTTCAGATGTTGTAGTTTTCAGTCAAAAGCTTGATAAAGATTCTTTATAATTTATTTCTTTGAATGAAAATATATTTACGGTATATATAATATGTACTTTCAGTTGTTTTTATATCGGTCATTGTCTTTTATACCATGAGAATTTTATTTTCCCATGTTAACTCACTCAATTTCTTTCCTCCTTCAAAGAAGACAGTAGCCAGTAAGATGTGAAAGGTAAAAGGTGAGAAAGTGAGAGTGAAACCACTCCAGATAAACAATTGTTTTTGCTCCGTCTCCCTGCAAAGTACTAGTCTAATACATGGGTCCTGGGCAGAATTGCTGCACTGCTCTAATTTTTCTGTCTCTCTTTTAGTGGTTCCTGGAAACCTAGAACTGTTCTGCTTACCCAAATCACTGTTTGTTATTCAGTGTCTCTGCCAAACACTAATCTGACAACATGTTCAATGGCCAATATTATGTCTCTCTCCAAATATATACACTGAATATGTCTGGAAATATATGACACAATCTGTATAAAAGCTAGAGAGACTGACTGCACATGTGTATTATTCATAGCTATCCACCGTGATTGTGTGGCTTGATCTTGGACTTTGGCAAAGACTATAGCAGATTGCACAGGTAACAGAAAGCTTCTCATGTTTGTGGCTTACATTGTATAAGTTTGTGTCTGATTTATTTGTAAAGTATGCGCAGATGCTATTGTGGGACTAGTGCTGCTCAGATATCTTGCTCTGTCTCCTATCTGCTTCTCTCTGTCAACAAACTGACAACACAAAGGAGCGACTATGTGAAATTTCATCTTTTCTGGAATCTGTCCATGACGACAGTAGGCTACAGTCAGTCTTATGTGCTCTGTCTCACAGCGCATTCTGTTTTACTGTCTCTATCCACCTTCCTTTTCTTCCTAACCCTTACCTATGCTCGCACTTTTACTCAGATTTGAGTCTCTTGCACATTTTCCTTAGAGCCACTCTTAAAAAGCAGTGGCTCATTCTGACCTTTCCCCATTAGGCCTTTCAGAGAACTGTGGAGACCCAACTGTGGCAGGGGCAAAGAGGAAGGTAAGGTGCCACCAGTGGGAGTTCCCCCAGTCGTCGAGGTTGGAACCTGGGAGCAGGATATGTTCTGAGACTGAGAGCAAGGCGAGGGGTTGTTGTTGTTGTTGAGGCCCACTCCAGTACCCGTGCCCATGCCCATGCCCAGACCCTTTATGTTGTTGTTGAAGTGATGGGTTTTGTAGTAGTGGTTGAGATGCTCTGATCGGGCAAGATTCGGGAGGTTGACTATTTCTGGGTGGTGAAGCCTGAGGGTCTGCCCCCCTCCTATTCCACTGTTTCCGCTCTGTGTTACCGTGGAGCCTCCTGAAATACCACTGCCCCGACCAGTTGCACCAGGCCCCAGCTCATCCTCCACATTGATGATTTCGATGGCGCGAGCAGGACCGTGGTGTTTATGTAACTGGTGTTGTTTCCTCAGCTTGTAGAACACCACCAGCATCACTGCTGCCATAAAGGTAATGGCTACAAAGCAGCCAATGATTATCTTGGTTGTCTTCATAACATCGTCCAGGCCTGAGAAGGTTGGGTCAGTGATGGGCACAGTGAAGGTGGGTTGGGTGGAGGAGAACGACCGACCAACCGATAGAGAAGATGTTATAGTAGGAACGTGGATGAAGGTTTTATTGGTGGCAATCAATGCGCCCTCTTCTTCTGGATTCTCTGTTTCCACAGTGACTGTTGTAAAGTAGGTGTAGTTGACGCTGGCATCAGCAGCAGTGACATTGAGGACGGCAGTTGCTGTGGTATTGCCAGCAGCATTGGTAACCATGCAGGTGTACTGGCCTGTGTCTCGCAGGGTGACATTTGTGAAGTTGAGTGTGCCATCATGCAGGACGGATATCCGTACCCGGTAGGAGCCGTGGGTCATTAGAGTGCCATTAGGGGTGATCCAGTTGACAGATGTTGTGGAGGTGCTTGTGCGACACTTCAGCTCAGCAGCCATACCCTCAGTAACATTGAGGTCTGTAGGTGGCTCCACAATAACAGGTGCATAGCACGTGAAGTGACTCTGGTCAAGCTCTCCAATGTACTTGCCCTTTAGGAATGGGGGAGCATGACAACGGGCACAGCAGGTGGTGTTGCTGGGCACCGTCTCTTTCAACCACCAGCTAAGCCAAAGCACATCACAATTGCAGACCCAGGGGTTGTGGTTAAGGTGTACCCTCTCCAGTTGGTGAAGGGGCGTGAAGAGGTCATGGGGCAAGGAGTGCAAGGAGTTATGGGACAGGTTGAGCTCTTCCAGATTCTTCAGGTCGTCAAAGGCATTGCGCTCAATGACAGAAACCTGTGAGTGCATGAGCCACAGCTTACGGAGAGACACTAGTCCCTGGAAGGAACCAGGTCTTATGATCTCTAGCCGGTTTCCTGACAGCTCCAGCTCCTCCAAACGCACAAGGGCAGTCAGTTTGGGAATGTCCTTTAGCCCACACATGCCCAAGTTCAGGTATCGTAGATTGATGAGGCCCACAAAAGCTGCGTCAGAGATGAAATCCAACTTCTTGAGCTCACCCAGGTCCAGGCGACGTAGCGAGGGCACACGGTGGAAGGCATAGCCTGGCAGAGTCTCAATTGGGTTGTTGCGCAGCCACAGCTCTCGCAGCTTACTGAGGTACTCAAAGGCATGTGATGGCACCAGTGTGAGGCGGTTGTCAAAGAGCTCCAATGTGTTGAGGTTGGGCAGGCCATTGAATGCTCCGACTTCAATCTGACGGATCTGATTCTTGGAAAGCTGGAGGATCTCAAGGTGCCTCAAGTGCTTGAAGGTGTCTGACTTGATTACCTGGAGGTAACAATAACAATAAAAATACTTTACAATTCATAGAAAGTTTATTCTGCTGTAGATTACAAAGGGATGTTTATGTTTTTCTTACGTAATTAATGATTCAAATGTCTGGACATTTTTTTTTCATTTTATGTTTTGCCAAACAAACTACCGTACAAAATATTACAGTTTTATACACTTTGTGACTTAAATAGAATGGCACATAATTTTTAACACACCTGCAGCTCTAATACTGACATATTATTGTTAGAATTTGAAAATTATGTGAGTGTAAAACATTATAAAAACACATAAAGGAAAAATGCTAACAAATTTGGCTAGGCGCCTGCTTAAACAAACAGAGTATACAATATTAATAAATGTACAGTATAATACCTATAATGGTACCAGCTGCTTCACAGACACCTGGCCTCTATATTCTACACTCCATGCTAATTAAACTATAGTGACAAATAGTCTGAGCATTAACACCGATTACCTAAGAAAATTGTAGTTGTATAGTTAAACCGAAATCCCTAATCCTAACTTGCTAATGAGCACAGTTGTCTTGTTCTAAAGATTTTCTTAGATCTGATTTAGTTTCATCACCAACATAGGAAGTGAAAAATGTGACCAGAGTACCATGGCATGACACAACTCCCTGGGAACTGATGGTTTCATAATCAATTTGTAGTTGATTAGTTGTAGTTCAATGTTGATATTTAACAACAATAATAATAATAATGATGACATACTTCATCAATCCCCTGGGGGAAATTGTTGGGCAGCTGCCTCGATATGTAGCCAGGAGGAGTCGGGAATCAAACCACTGACCTTGGGGTTCATAGATAACTGCTCTACTCACTGAGCTTCTGCTGCCCCAAGCTACCATGTAACAAAGAGGAAGTGCTAAACCCTTGGCTTTAGATTTCATCTTTATGGTAAACCCACTGTAAACCCAGTCCCATTCCTAACCCTAAGCTTATCTCACTGCCTGCTTTTCACACAATTGTTTCAATGACACTCAGGGGATTTTTAAGTGACAGATTACAATCCCCTGATAATAAGATGATTATCACTGATGGACTACTCACATGAAGTGTTACCACATGTCACCACGACTATGAAACTAAATCAATACATTAAAAAATGTCTAAAACATTCTGCAAAAGAGCCAAAAGAGATGTTGTCTGCAGGAAGACATGATTCTGAAAATCATGGGTGCCACAGGCTCTGTACACAGACTATAATCAGTGCTGTCCAATAGGAGCTCATTTGGTGAGAAGTCAAAGGCATACAGCTAGTGAGGGCAACTAAAAGCCCCTTAAATCTCTGACTGTTTGAGATATGTGCGGTCAGAGCCCTCTGTGAGACACACAGAGACTCGTGGAGTCAGGCCACTGCCTTCTATGTATGTAGAGCAAGAGTAGGGGAGGGAGGGTGGGGTATGCAAAGAGGGGGGAGAGAGAGGGGAGGGTGGGTGGATATGTAAAGAGGGGGTGGGAGCTGTCAAGGCAATACTCTCAGGGTACTCAGTGAAGGAAAAAATAAGCCAGAGAATCTAGGATGCCTTCAGGTGTTAAAACATTTTTAGATTTTTAATCATTTCAAGTGAGGCTGCAGGATACAACAAACTGAATCGGAATTTGTAGGCTAAAAATGAAATGCAATGAATATCATTATTTCTTTATTTTTTCTTCCGTGTGAACAGCATCTCTGAAATCCTCACATAGCAAATGATGTGATGCGATGTCCCATTTATGCTTTGCTAACATTACAAAATGTTTAATAAGATGTTTTCTTGGAGGAATAGAGGACATTCAACTACTCTGTCCAATGTGAAGAGCAGTTTGATGTGATAAGAGATGCACTGGACAATTTTAACAATGTTTACAATACTTGTTGCTTTTCATTAGAGGAGATAAAATAGTGAAAATTAATTTAAAATCACAAAAGAACAAAGCACTGTCAGCAAAAGGAGGATGGATCCAATTACTTTAAATGCTGCCGCAAAGACTAAAATCAACCCACTCTGTTTATAAATGTAGAGATTTGTGTGCTTTGTATCGATGGTCTGTGGTTAAATGATCTTCCCTTGCAGCTGTAAAGCCACAAAACGCTGTCTAGGGACCCTAGATAAATTGGTAATGCATACAAAAGGCAGTACAGTGTCATGAAAATATGCCTTGCTTTCACTTAATAAAATATTCCCTCAGTTCAGCAGAAGCTTAAGTGCATTTTTCTACCATTATTGCCACTTACTTTTCTCAGAACTTAAGTGTTAAAGAGAAAACCTTTATCAAAAACTTAAATCTAAAATCCTGACTGCTAACGCAAATGTTCTTTATGATTATGAGCAAAAATAAAAATACGTGTATGAGATACATACAGTAAGTCAAGTTAATGTGTGTTGTGTTTGAATTTATTTGGGTCGACATGAAAATCCTCAGTCTAGTTATACTGCATTGTCTGCATGTTTCTTTTAATCATTGATTATATAAATAGATATAGTTCTAATAAATTAAATCTATAAATGTCAATAAATTATGTGCTATGTGCATGTGAAAAGAAGAACTAGAAACACTAGCATGATTGAATTGCTAAAATGTGTCTGTATGATTTATTCTGTGATGTAGCTGTAAATAGAAATGAGTAAACCATTACCTCTAGTCGATGATCATTATAAAACAACCAGCAGTCAAATAACATAATTAAAAATTTGAGGCAACTATTAAATAACAGTAACAAAGCAATAAATTACCTGAATGTATTTATTTTTAGAAATTAAAAGATGTATAGATAATCTCTATGTGTGAAAAAAATGGATTGTCTGTATCACAATATACACAGTATATATATATATCTATACAATTCAACACTGACAATGATGAGCAAATGACGAGCGACTCCAAATATTTACCTGTATAGAGTTCTCCTGCAGGTTGAGGTATCGTGTGTTGACTGATATGCTTTCCGGCACCTCCTCCAGGTTTTGCCTGGTGCAGATGACTCGGCTGGCCTGGTTGGAGCAGGTGCAGAGGGAGGGGCAGGAGGAGGTGGCTCCCACCAACTCCGGCCCAGGTACGAGTAGCTGCAGTAGCAGCTGGGCCAATAGAAAAAGGAAGGGGGAAGGGCCGGGAAGGCAGGTCAGCGTGGCGATGCGCATGGCAACTGGGACATGACCCTGCTCTTTAATCCGAAGGTACAGGTGAGGTGACGTCTCACTGGTGGATTTCCGAGAAAAGGTTTTGTTCCCTTTGGTCCTGCAGTGGCAATTTGTTCTTTCTAATCCCGCATCCTCTGAGATGTTTTTTGTCCTCTGTCGATATCTGTGTTTTCTCCTTTTGCTTTTTTTAAAAATTTATTCATAGAAATATGCACATAAACAGATGTTATTCCCTTTTTTTTCTTGTGTTGTCTGGGGATTCGAGTGAGACTTTTTGTGAAGTGAGAAGAACCCACGAGTTACTGTGGAGGAACAAAAGAGAGAGAGACATGGAGGGGGGGGAGAGAGAGCAGATATTAAAGACAGAACCCAGACAGTGCTATGTGTTTTCACCAGCAAAGAATAAAACAAATAATAGGTAGACATCTACAGTATGCTGTAGCTTACTATATCATGGGATGGATTGTCAAAAAAATCTTTGAGAAGCATTAGAACTTCTGTGTCACTGCTCGTATCAAATCCCACATAATCCCCGAGCAGAGGTTTTGTCAGAAATCAAATCCTTACACCCAGGGCAGGTAGAAGCCGATTTCTGTAATTAATGGTTCAAGTTACAGAAATATGAAAACACGTTATCTAAAGTAGGACAACAAGATATTTCCAACTTCCAACAGAACTGCATTTAATGAGCAAACACAAATCTGAGAAGCACTAATATTTTGAAACATTGGGAACATAGTTGTGAACAGATGATCTGTTTCACACATACTAACTATCAAGAAATTGTGTTTTTTGTGGATGTTCTCAAATATTACAAAACCTTCCACTGTGTCAGATTTTCAATAAAAAATTGCATTGGGTTATGGAGCTGAATGTATTGCACATATTTTGTTTACCATCAATAAGTAATGTATTTATTCAGTCACTAAGACGTCTGAACGACTGAACGTACATGTATCATAATAAGAGATGAGTCCTCCACACTGACAACAGGTCCCTTTTTTGAATGGCTAGATTTTAAGTAAAACCAAATAAGTACCATAAGTGCCAGTAGTAGTATATGGGCAATGATAGTTGTTACATGGATGCAATAAAGTACCCCAGATAATTAGGAATAATTCCAAATGTTCTTATTACTTACTACAGTGAATATTCAAAATAAAGAAACAGTCATTTCAGGAGAAGGGCAGAAGGTGCCATTGCTATAAAGCCTCTTGGGTTAAATTTGTTATTTCTGGAACTGAGTGATATAAAAAAAAAAATTTCCTTGACCAGGAAACGACTTAAATTATTGATTATTATCTAAATAGTCATAGATTTAAATTACTCAGCCAATAATTTGAGCAACAAATTGGTTGCAATAAAGAAAATGACCAATAAGACTGCACACACTTTGTTTAACAAAATAATCTCCACATGTGATCAATAGAAACTCATCAATAACAACTCAAAGTGATTGTGATATCTGTTTAATATATAAACAGTAGAACAAAATGAGAAACTCAATAACACTGGGGGGAAAAAAGCTACAAATGTGTTGAGGAAACATGTTGCTCAGATACATTTGGGTTTAAAACTATAATTCTAAAATACCTGTAATTATCTGTTTACATTCTGTGAACAATGGATTCTACAAGAAATCTGCTGTTTTCGAATCTCAGGACTATCAATGCAGCTGGCGTGAGACAGAAGCTTCCAGTCATCTCTGCCATGGTCTCATCTGTTAACACTAATTATACTAAGGTATAACAATTATCACCAGAATGATATATTGACATGTAAACACGCTACCCTTAGCACCTTTAATTAAACTCAGATTTGTCTAATCAGGTTCCAAATCTTAAAACAATAAAAGACTTCAGTAAGCGCTGCCACTTTTTGCAGTAGCATGGACACTGTGGTGGGACTAAAATGCTAATTCCATTCAATATGAACAGCTCCTCCAGCCGCTACAGCAGCATTGCATGCTCTAGGGACTGGAGAATGGTAGCGAATGGTGCAGTCTACATTAACACTAATAGATGGCCGGTTTAAGTCAGGCTCCACCAGCCTGGGGAGGCACACAGCCCCTTTTCCCCTTTGCAGGTTATTTAGACCTGAATAACCTTAAATAAGGGCATCCGACAATCTAGATACGGTTATTAATGATGATGGTTGTAATGATGGGACTTTGACACACAAACTCATTTGACACGCTGAGCATCCTCACTTGGCACAGTAAGGAGAGGTGGGGGGGGGGTGTAGAGACAGAGAATGAGAAGGAGAGAAGGATTATTAATCTGATAGATGACTGTATGGCTGCAGGCAGAGAAGGGAATTATCAACACTCCAGTAATAGATGAATACTGAACATCTGCAGAGAGTGGGCTGGAGAAAGAGAGAGAGAAAGAAAGAGACAGAGATGGAGACAGATGGAGGGAAGGTTGAGTGAAAGGGATGATGAAGGATAAAGACCCAGAGAGAGGTATAAATAGTGGGAAGAGGAGAAAAGAGATAAGTAGTAAAAGAAAGATAAAAAGTAGAAGAGGGAAAATAGGGAGGTAGCGAAGAAGAGACACATTAATATTAATAATCTTTTGCTCAGTGAGAGAGAGAGAGAGAGAGAGAGAGAGAGAGAGAAAGAAGGGAGAAAGGAGAGGGCTCAATAGAGAGATGAATATAAAACAGGCAGAGATGGAAGGAAGGGAATGACAACACCAGCGACGCATATAAAATACAGTGACGGGGAGATGGAGTCAAAATGCAACACAGAGGGACGATGAGGAAACAGGTAAGATGTAGAGAAAGAAAGAGAGGTTTCCTTCTGGGTGCTGGACGAGTGGGCGGAGAAGTGGAGTTGGATGGGTGGGGGTAAGATTGATCAGTGATGCGTAGGACGTAGTTCAATGACATTAAAACACACACAAGGACACCGTGATAAATCATATCGGCAGCAGCATCTCTGGACAGACAGAGCAGGACACCAGTGGTAGTTGGACGGCGACTGCAGCAACTGCAGCGACTGCAGCGACTGGCAACAGTGCAACAGTCACGAGAGACGCTGCTCTGCAACGGCTCCTCAACTGTATCCCAATTCACAGTGCTGCCACAGCTGATGGATAAAGAGGCACTGAGGTTTTATTTTTGGATCCACTCACCTTTTTTTTTTTTTTTTTCGTTTTTTAATTTCTAGCCACCTTTTTTCCTTTTTCTTTTTCCTGCCAGCGAGAACTAAGTGCCAGAGCTATTTCAGGTAGACAGCATCTCTGAACAGAGTGAAAAGGTGCAAAAAAAAAAAAAGCTGATGGAGTCTGAGGCTAAGGTTAAGATGGTAGCTCAGATGATGGGGGTGTTGGTGGTGAGTGAGAGTCCATAGAGGAGACTGAGACAAGTTGGAGCTGACAGCTGGTTAGAGGCTGCTTGATTGTATTCGGCCTCAGTGCTGTCACTATCCACGTGTTACAACAGTCTCTACCTGTAATTCTCCATCCTCTCTTCTTCGTCTCCCTCCGAATCCCCTTCCTCCTATAAAAGTAGCTCCTGTTTATGAACCCCTTTGGTAACCCCCCCCCAGTAAATTCCACTGATGGGAGTAAACACGGCACTGACTTCTCAGTTTGATCAAAGATTAACCCGCTACAATGATGCACATTAACCCTCAGCCCCCCTCATTCTATATCCACTGCGCACAAACACACTGCAGCTTCCTTTCCCCCCTTTTGCTCGCTCTCCATTCAAATCTTAGCCAACAGAGTTACCATGGTTACCTATTCACCACAGTCTCCCACTCCGTCCAGCTGTATCCTACCAATTCCACATCCACCCCGCGTACCCCCCCGCCCCCTCATTAGCACCCTATGCACACTCATATAGAAATGGCACGAAGCAGACATGACTGTAAATGACATCAACACTCCTAAAACCATGAGGCTGCACTACAGCAGGCCACATTACTGTTTTTAGCACCGAAGATGATGCAGCGCTGACGACGATACACTTCAATTTGTCCAGTGTGTCACCAAAAAATGACAAGCAGACATAAATCACAAGCGTAAAGGTCAGGGTCATTTTTCCTATGAGTGATGATGCAGTGGCAAATAAAAAGGTGAATAACTGACCCTCAAATAAAATTGATACACGCACGTTTCTGCCCGAGTCAGTGACCAGCAGTTTTGGATATATCACTTCATAGGGTTTGTGTCTTTCTGTTCTTGTCCTCAGTGGTTTGAAGGGTGCAGGGCTCAGTTTGGAAGGAGCTGATTACAAACGTCCCATGAAACAATCAGTCGGCAACACGATGATACTTGTATGTGAATGTTGGCAGCCGCTGTCAATCAAATCTGAACAATCCACAGCACATTCTTACGAAACAGTAATGAAAGGTTTGTAAGTTTGAATTTAACTTTAATTATTGCCTAAACAGTTACAACAAATACGTCTTATATATATTTCTACATGAACAGCAGATCACAAAGACACTCTCCATCGATTCTACTAAACATTTTAGCGTCTTTAAGCTCATTGTCTTGATTTCATGGTCTTAGCTTCACTGTTCTAGTTCAATCTGAAACACTCCCAGTGTGTTGTTTTTGTGCCGCAGCAGGTACAGTAACTGTCAACTGAACCGAACTGCCCACAGACACAGAGAAATTTAGTAACTACCTGATGATGCACGTTTAGCAGCTAACAAGCTGGGCTTCCATTCATCAGTGGGAAAAGATCAGCTGTTTGCTTTTGAGGACTTTAATTATTACTTCACTTTTCAGCAGTTTGCCTTTAATTTTGAGGTTGGTAGTCTAGATTAGTCTTGAGCAGTGTTCCCTAAAAGAAAGCTACAACGGGCCAGCTGAACACGTCTTTTTTAGAATTGCAGTTCTGTGTTCTGCCTTAACTGTTCAGCTCCTGGACATCACTTTTGAGGAACTTTAGTTAACCCATGTACAGTATGCTAAACACATTTTCTCTCCACTTTCCATTTTGTTCCATTCAGCTCTAGGCATCCAGCGTTTTAAAATTATATTTACTGTTCAACGTTTAAATTAATGTTAACCTACATCACAAGAAATATAATGTCTGCATCCAGTTTTTCCAGTTGTATTATTGTTAAGCAGTAATGAATGTCTCAGTAGAACGTCGCGCAGAAAGACAATTATGAATCTATTTAGTCATTCACAGGCTTTTGAAAAGTCTGTTCTGCATTACCTCACAACAATAATGTGGAAATGAATGCAGAGTTGATCTTAAATATACTGGATTACATAGTTTAACTCAGGATTCAGAAGTTTCAGAAGCCTGCTAATGGATTTCCCAACTGTACAGAAATAAATGGGAAGCAGTGATATCACTCATTTAGTTAGCAAAATAAATTAGCATTTTAAAACACTAGGGTTTGCAAAACATTTAGTTGAGATATGGAAGTGACAAGTAGAAGTGACAACTACTATATACAGTATATATATATATATATATATATATATATATATACATATACTTCTGTCCCCTTTAATCATCAAACCCAGAATGGTCCCAGTATTCCTGTTAATTTTTCCCTTGAGCCTTAAAGAGTAGCTTCAAAGTTAAATAAAACATTTTTCCCACATGATTAACAGTCACACACAGTATATTTTCTGTTCTATAAAATATTAAAATCCGAGATCGCTTTTACAGCTGTATGAAATAAAATTCTCAATGTTCTGTGCATCATTTTACACATACACTTCCCTGTGATTCAGCCTGACACATTTGACATCTTTAGGATCTTGACAGGAATTTAAAATAAAGTTTTGTGCATCTGAGCAACGCTTGGTTGCCCAGTATGAATTTTTAATGCCCGACTTGCCAAAGGCTCTGTAGAGTAGAAGAGGTTAAAAGATCCCCATCTTCATGTTTTTGATTCTGGCTTCTATGATGTATCCTGCACATTTTATTTCATAAAGATTTATGTCAAACTTTAAAGGTCGGGTAACTGAGTTTGGATAATTTTAGCCTCCACTACATCTCTGCCCGTGACCACAGAGCTCCAATGTAATGGGAATGGTTGGGAAAAGAAGGAGAGTAAAGAGCACAGGATTTTGTTTCTTTCTCCCCGAGACGTGAGCGATCATCAGTAGATTATACTGACCATGTAAGGACTGTGCAGCAGAGGTTAGATGGAAACCAACTAAACTAAGAGTGACACTCGAACACACTGTCCATGACTGACAGTCGAACAAACTACAAATCGAACAGACCGGAGTACACACTTTCTCTCTAGCTTTCTGTCTGCACATCAGCATGGAGGCCCATCAATAACGACTCAGCACACACCAAGATGACAGCTCATGCAGCCACAAAAAAAAAAAAAGAGAGAGAGAAAAGCTCATCATGATGGTTGTGTGCGGTGGGAATAGAGCCTTGACCTTTCCTGATCACGGTGACATCAGGGTTGCACCTGTGAGGCTTTAAACAGTAAAAAATGTGTTCTCATGCTCCTCCATTATTAAGACAAGGGGGTAATTTAAAGTAAACCTAAAACAGATTTCTGTCATCCGCTAATATGGACCCGTGTTTCACTGTGTCTGCTGATTCAGCCAATTTACTCTATTTAAAAACTTTTCTTTCTTTTTTAAATTCAGTAAGTGGTGGATGGGTCAATAACACTGTCTAAATCTCTTAATCTGAAATGAATTAAAAGATTACATTCCACAGAAAGCAATCATGTTTTTGTTTCAGTGCAGACTTGTATTGCCCTATGTTTCACAGTAACACATTTTTGAGAGGCTTTACCACCCCCAGGAAAAATAAAATTCTGTGGGAAACTGGCTCCTTTGATCTAGACAGCATCAATATGAGCCTTCACAGCCCACATAACAGATAGCAATAAAATACAATTCAGAATGTGCAGCACACAAGATGTCAGTAAACAGGGACAATGCTTGTGGTCTAATTGCTCACTTCTAGAGTATAGAGCAGTGTATCAGGGTGACGAAGAGGGCAGGAGTGAAAACAGAGATCCAGCTCCTGCCTGTATCCCTTCAACCCTTCTGTCTCCCAACGGCAATGAGTGGATGTCTTTTCACAAATGGACACAGTCTTGGCACCTTGAGGCATCGCTAGGGGGCGAAGTCTCGGGGGAAAAGTCTTTTTGTTGAACAGGAGATCATCCCCTCTCTCCCATCTTTGTGGGGATTCTTCTGAACTTCGTATTTATGGGCTACAACCAAATTTGAGGTGCTTATCTCAATGATCAACCACATCCACCACATCTCTCACAATGTCCCTGGTCCAGGTTTATACATATCTACTAAATGTAGCTTCTATCTACTAAATATAGAAACCCATTTTAAATGAGTATAGCAATATATCAAACGTGATTGATAAACATATTTTTAATAATCAGGCGCTGAATACAGTTGTCTGTCTAGAAACCGATCAGCTTCATAGCATGTTTTTAAGCTTCAAAACATGCTAATTAGCACTAATGTTGCATAATCATAAAAAACTATTTCGGTACAGTGATGTGGATGTAAATGTAGATTGCTTATTGCTTATATATTCAGTTTTTAATTTGAAGAAGAAGAATGTTTTATTTCTACTAAATAAAAAGTTTTACAGTGTCACTTTAAAGTAAAGTGAATTTCTGTTTTATCTAAGTATAATTATATATTATCATAATAAAATATTGATATACTGTGCAGTCACGAAAAGCTTTAACATTTATAAGTATTCTTTCACATATTTTCTTTTAATATAAAGTAGTGAATGAATGTCCAGGCATTTTCATGCAACATCCAAATCTATGAAGGACATGTGGACGTTTTCTCATCTTTTGACCAGCAGACAAAATGTCTTCTAAATATCATATCGACTCAATCATAATTTCTTGGAGTGATTCGGGTTTTCAAAGAGGCAGGCCCCTCCAATGAACTCCGTTTGAACACAAAGCTCCAAACCAAATCAGTCTCGTCTCACTGCTTCTTATTAGAAGGAAATATGACGGACCACAATACAATCAAGTAAGAGGCCGCAGTGAGGTCTTTCACTTTCCCAGACGTTAATTTCTCCAGGACTTCCTGGGCCGAGGTGGAGCTGCTCTATCACAAGTGTGATCTCAGTGCTGCGCAGCTCATAAGAAGCAGACAAATTTATAATATGATAAATCAGCACTAATATGATTACCCTCAGTGTCTGCTGGTTAGCATAAAAAAAACACACACTAAATTTTCACTTAGCGGGCACTCATCACTCAGACTAACAAATCTTGTTTGTCCCAGCCAGGTGGAAAAGAAGCAGCTCATGCAGAATAACTAAGCTATTTAGCCTCAAAAATTTGAAATAAAGTATATAGTGAAATGAATTCCCTTTATTTCAGCATCCCTCATGTCAGATGGTGATCTTGCCACAGAGACAATCTCCCCACACTCAGCCCATTAGGATCCCATCCAGACCTTCCACAGTCTGCTACTAACCAGCAAGAATTTTGAGCCCAGTCTACTCATCTAGCCTCATTTTTCCTCCACACTCAGCCCCATCCTAGTCCCAGGGTAGTCTATCACACTTAAAGCTTACACTCTTCACAGGCACTTATAAACATTTAAAGCATTTGACTAACCGCCAGGCAAAATTGACTCTGGGATGAAAGACCAGGGGGCTTTTAAAAAGGGAAATTCTGCATCAAGACAGAGAAGCCCTGATTTAATGGAAACAAAAAAAAAAAAAAGCAGTTTTATTCTGCAGAAGAAGCAGAGTCACGCACAGGCTTTTCTCTTTTTAATGATGTAGACCCGGGGTTGGGGGTGGAAATACGGGGGTTATGACAGGAGGTGCTTGTGTATAGTTTTTAAGTGAGGAGCCGTGGGGGGGGGTGGGGAGCTGCTTTATCGTAGTGTGCTGGATGAGAGAGAGGAAGTCCCGCGCTCCCCCACTTCCTCCTCCTCTGTCTCCTCTGTCGACCTCCTCCGCTGTGTTTACCCTCCCACCCCCTGGCGCTGAAAGAAAGCTGAACGAGCACTGGCCTTGCTGGTGAATGAAGCCCTGACGTCACTTGCCCACACACACACAGAAACACACACTATAAGGACTGTGACTAACAGCGTACTAACGTCCTTTGTTTTGCCTCAGTTATACCTGATTCATGTCTGACTCCCAGGGGAAGGGCCCCCACAGCTTATTGAAATATTCGCATTCACATTCAGACATTAGCTGTTTGTACAGGTGAATCAACCAATAAAAAACTTCTTCGTCCATTGACATTTAAGGACAGGGTATGTTGTGCCAGCATGCTACCTGAAGTCATTATTCTTCTTGGATATGGTGATTTCTCCACAAACATACTGTACGTCTGTGTTAAAACATATCTGACTTCGCCTACCTGTTGATTCAGTCTGTGTTTGATAGCTGATATCACTGTGTGGTAGGTGCATTGTAATAGGACAGAGGAGGAGTGTGGCTGGAGGTGTGCTTCACTATTATTTGTAGAGAGATATATCTGCAGACATGCAAACAACAGTAGCACAGCAATCATCTGATTCCTCAAATACATCACTCTGCACAAACAGGCAAGAGTACAAATCCTTAAAAAGCGCAGAATTCATTCCACCTACAAACAACTTTAAAAGAATCAAATGATTTTTCACCTTTCAAAACTAACTCTTAACGTGCATCAGCCAATATGCAGGTGTTGCTGTCTTTTTTGAGCTACATCTAGTGTGAACTTTGGGGAATGCAAGCAAAACAAAAATGTAGAAATAAAAATAATGAAAATAACAAAAACATACAGAAACTTTTAATCATGAAGAAATGAAAAAACCGTCATCAATCATACACTTTCAGTGTCATTGACTTTGTGTATGTCATATTTTGGACAAAGCAGAAGGTAACTGTTATCTGTAAAATACATAAGTCTTATTTTTAAACAGGAGCCTGGGAACAGTTTATTTTTTAGCCTCTTTATGTTTTCAGGCTTGTTTATGTGTCTGCTAGTTAGCACAGTTAATAAAAAGAAATGTGAACTGATTCCAATTAAAATGTGCAGACAATCAAATAACTAAGAAATGAGAGACTCTTTGTGAATGTTGGTGCAAACACAGAGCCAGTATCGTGTTTCATACATTACAATTTCAAATGCTGTAACATTACTAAAATCACTCTCTAGTTTACCTGCATACAAGGCACAAAACGTAAGATGTGTTAATTGTATTCTTCTTCCTAAATACAACAACGTTATAAAGTGGTAAATGCACTTTGATGTCTTCTAATGACTTGCTACCACTTGAGCTAATCTGTCACTTTGTACTTTAAGTCTGAACATACAGAAGGTCAAGTGAGCTTATGATTGTGTGATAAACTCTTAATGAGACTGAAACTCCTCCTCATTTTCTCCCAGTTTACTTATTAAGCTTTTTAATATGATCTCATGACAGGGCACGCACCCTCAGATGATGTTACACTGGCATTTTTGTTGTCTTTTCGCTCCAAAAAACCATTTTAGTTTGGTTATTGCAGTCACATCACAATAAGTGCTTATTTTTAGAAAAACTGTGTAACAGCGCTGATGAGGTTTCTGAAACCGGAGCATCCAGTGTTCCACATTTTAATCATCACTCATCCTTGTCAAATAGGATATACTGCAGCCCCCTCAGCAATGTATCTGCCTCCTACCTCGCCCTCCCACTCAAAGTGTCCAAAGACGTGGCGTTGCTCTCATTAGGATGCAGGATGCAGAGAGAAGCCCTGATCTATTTAGAATTGCTCCTGCAGGAGCAGGGACCTCCTCCCCTTCAGATGGGGGCCAAGAGCAGCAGATTAAAAGTCGCTGCGCTCATCACCCTGCTAAAGCACTGCCATTGACATTATATTACCTACCCCACATGTCCAAATTCCTAACTGGGGGCTTCAAACCACTTGTCATTACAAGCTGGGATAAAAGTCTTTTTAATGTTAACATCTTCACATTCACTACACCAGCCTTCAACTTCAAATGAAATCCACTTATTGCCGTCCATTCTGTGGCACCGCCTGGTCGGGATGCTGATTTCGGGAACAATTAATCCGTATTTAAGGTTGTTAAGTGTGTTGATGCACTCGATTCCTGCCCACTGAGGGGGGAAGCCAAAGCCAGCAGCTAATCAAAATGTCTCTCAGCCATTTACAGAGCAATGTAAACTGCACATTTTTTGTGTTGCTCTGAAACCTTTTTCTAGTGTTTCTGAGCTGAGCGTTTGTTGCTCCCAGCTGTTTTGGAGAGGAGGACTTAGTTCAGCATTTCTGGGTTTCACACTGCCCTCGCTTTCCTTTTTTTTTTTTGCTCAGGAGAAAGCATGCGAGTGTGTATGTGCTTTCTTTCAGGAGGTCAAACTGTGGTGCGTCAACTCTGTCTCTATGTGATCGTTGGTGCGTGTGTGTGTGTTTGGTGACATTTCTGTGACGGGGTCAGTCCGTGTTGTAGTCTTGTTGTGTTAAAAAAAAAGTTACTCTGACATGTCTGAGAGTGAAAGTTAGAAGATTTTTAAGCCTGCGTAGCATGTGTATGAGAAGGATTTTTTCAGTTGCTTTAAAAATGTAAACACCAACATTAGGAATTTTAAATTTTGTAATTTAGGTTAAAATACTGAAGTAGTCAGGGACAATTTTGTCTGTTTGCATTTCAGTAACACAACAGGTCACACTTGTTAAGACAGATGAACTATTTTTATTTGGATAAACCCGGGGTTGGGTGTTTGTTTTTCTTTCACTGACATTCCTGGGATTATTGACGCATTAAAGTGATTGTTTTACAATCTCTCATCATGAGTGTAACTGCAGTTGGCTGTCAAGTTCACATCACGCTTTTAACTAAATATATTTTTGCTTCTTTGGGGTTGGATTTTCTGTCAAAATACTTTTGACTGTGAATACAATGCAGTTTGGCTGCTTACATTCTGGAGAACTGCACCATCTTGCGAACAAATCACCAAGTCAGTGATACAGTATATGATTCAGAAGAGTCTACACTTACAGCTGCATTACTGGAAAATGTTAACATAAAACAGACATGAAACAGAATACATTTACTGCAACTAATCACCTGTGTTACACCATAGAAATCAGTGTTTTTATATCAGAACTGAATATTGTTTTGCAGTAACATACAGCAAGTACAAATACACTTGTGCAAAACTGTAAAATACATAATACAAATATTTGACTAAAAAGCACAAACTGAATTCATCATTTCAGACTATACCCATAAACCATAGCAAGGTTTTGCCTTCTTTTTTTTTTGGTTCATTTGTGTGTAATGCCCTCTACCATTTGCACTGCTGAGGGCATTTATAGTTTACACTATTAAGGTGGTGCGTGTCCTCAAAGTATAAATCTAACAATTGGAGGCTGGTGAGCAGGACATATGTACGCAGCTCACTGATTCTCTAATTGGAGTGGGGTGGTCACTTATTTTCAACAACGCTGTGCAACAGCTGCACTTTGGAGCTGAAGTTAACATCAAGTCAAGTCTCACTCACTCTCTTGTGCACACCCACCAACCCGAGCACTTTTAAAGAGAAAATACACGCGTTTCTAATTAGAATAAGTGACTTCGCAGCAAGTATTTCTGTACTCCTCAAGGTCAAGATCATCAATACAGCACTGCACAAATGTTTTATCGCCCGATCATACTACTTAGAAAGAGACATAAGAATAAAAAATTAAATAACAATAATTTAGTGATGAATGAATAAATAAGCAAATGTGCTATTCTGTATCTATAAAGGCAACACTATATTACTGTTATTATTGCTGTTATGATATACATATACGTATCATGCATATCAACAATCCAGCTGATTAACAACTGTCAAGGCGTAGCGTGTCACAAGTGACACAACTCTGTATGTTTAGGGACAAACAAGAGCTGATCAAGAATAATACACTACAAGAATGACATACGTAAAAAGAACGGTGATGACATGGTTTGAATCGGAAACACAACATGTAAGAATCAGTGTCTTACTGCGCTGAATGAAGAAGATAACGTTAAAGATAAACAGAAGAAAAAAAGGGACTGTGCAACATCAGTGGTGTGAATGTTTGTCTGTCTCTATATGTCAGCCCTGTGATAGACTGGTGACCTATACAGGGTTACCCCGCCTCTCTCCCAATGACAGGTGGGATAGGCCCCAGCATCACGTTGACCCTTAAAAGGACAAACGGTTAGGAAAATGGAAGGATGGATGGAACATCAGCAGTACTCTGCGGATTTTCACACTGGAACAGGATTTCAGAGGTGAAAAAAGGGAAATAAACATTCTGATAGTGTGGTGCAACATGTGGAGCAGAGGTGGATACGCTTTAATTATGTGTCCATCTGTTTGTGCACCTCCAGCTCCATGACTGTACATAAGACCTCACAGGTTTATGTATAAATGGCTGCCTTTTCCCAAACAAACAACAACAACAAAAACGTGTGCTTGCATGTGTGATAAGCAACACTCTCTTGGCCTCCATCCATTCAGGCCTCGCCCCAGCCTTCTCTATGAGTGACACGTTGACTAATACGCAGACAGATAAACACTCACACTGACAAACATGATAAGGCTTTGCCCACGAAACACTGACACGCACTGACTGATGGACATCTCCATGGAGACCAGTCACCAAGACTGACACAGTGTCTCTCGCTGCCGTGCGCCATGCCAACCAAATCAGAGAGGTGAGGGACTGGAGGGAGAAGAAAGGGAGCGACAAGGAGAGATAAAGAGTGGCAACACGCTGCGCAGCACCAGAATGATTACAAAGCAGTGCTGAAATATTCTGGAGTATGTGCAGATGCAGTGCAGATCTGGTCTAATGGGCCACGTGATCGTTCTCCCTGCCCTTCGATCTGCTCCGCTCACACCTCAGTCTCACCCCCATCACTCACACCTCTCCATCACTTTTTCTCCTTTACACCCTCCTTGATCCCTCCTTTCTCCTCTGCATGTGCTTCTATCCACGCCCCCTTCCCCACACCTAAGGCATGTTTATTTCCACACCTCACCTCCTCTGCTGATTTCTCCACCCTTCTCCTCTCTGCGGGTTCTTCTCTCCACCCCTCTCTCTCTCTCTCTCTCTCTCCCACGCTGTGTGAAATGGAAGCTCTCGCAGAGACCTGAGGTTGCCATAGTAACCTGCCATAGTAACCACTCACCATCTTGCGTGTCTCTGTCACATTGGCGGGGGCTCGAGGCGTCCGCAGCCCCGCTCTGCAGCTCCCAAAGCGGGGCGTCAGTTCACTAAATCCTGCAGCATGATTGATGGAACTTTCTGGATCAAATCTGTTTGTGCTTCTCAAAACTTCAAACAACGACCAAACAACCACATTTCTAAGGAGGATAACAATTGTTATCTGCGGTTTGGATATATTATTAGACATAGGTCAGAAGAGGCACACAGCTGAAAGGAAAATTGGCTGTGAATGCCGCTAATAGGCTTTTATGGTTTCCGCCGTCCTCCATGTTAATAAAATGACCGGATTAGGACTCACTTAAGCAAAGTTATGTATGGAAAATTGTACATCTCTATACCAATTAACAACCATTGTTTCAACAGTCCGCACAGGGAAATTTGAGCCTGGATGCCTCACTGCTACACCACCCAATCCAAAGCTACCACAAGAGAAAAGTGCAAGAGGGGCAAAATATATAAATAAACTAGTACAACTGAGTCAACACTCTACATATATCGTGGAGAGTCCGGGGAGTTGGAAAACAAACAGTAAAGGCATGTTCGGGTTCACATGATGGCACTGAGAGTAATCATCCTAACCATATGGCCGAATCTGTGATTTATCACTGTGATGGTGCACTGCTTCACTAACTACCTCCTCTGTGGCTCTTAGCGGCCTCCAGGGACCACTGCTGGCATGTCCCTTCGGCCTCCTCTGGAGCCACCGTCTCACTGTGGCTCCCCATTGCTGCCCCCTGAAAATATGACAACCTCCAACCAGATCCAAAAAAGACATTTGATTACGTGTCATCTTGTGCGACAGTGCACCCACGCTTCTCTCCGGGCGTCTCATCATGATCTCCCAGAGTGCCGTGGAAACCAAACCTGTCTGTGTCAGGCTTGAATCACAAGCAGAAACAAAAAAACAACAAGGGAGGGGGGATGTTAAGTAATACACTTTGGTCATCAGGATTAGAATTTCATGTTTACTGCTCTCATGCACTGTCTGTTACTTGTGATCTGCATCATCAATATTTATACTGTCATCATAATCAGCATCAGTATGCCACTACTGTTGTGCCTCCAGCCAGCAAAGCCAGCCAGTGAGCAGACAGAGGAAAGGCCCCAGTCTGACTCTGCAATGCTGTATTGAGCTCTTATGCTGTCACTGACCCGAAACAAACTCCCTCAAGACTCTGTGCCTCGATGCAGCCAAGCCGGCAGTAGCTGCAAAGCGTGGTGGTCACTGAGGCCTGACCGCCTTCATTACCCGATCACATTTACTAATACTTAATCTAACCAGGAGAAGATAATATCGCTCCTCTTTGCCAAACTCAATATCAGGCACGTTGGGCTGACTGCTCTCTCCGGTCAGCTCTTTTCAAACGGCATGAAGCGAACCGCATCTTTATTGCTTCAGTCTCTCAAGTTACTGCGATGACACGTGAGCGAGCAGCCACTTTTGACCATCTTTACTAACACATGATCAGATATTTGGCTGAGCGCGGCTAGACAGCTCTCCCACGGCGCACTGACAAACTCATGTAGAGGGAGGGGAAAGGAATCGCCTCAGTCCATTTCTCAGGCATCCCTCTCTACTTTAAGGTCATGATGAGAATGTATTCCTCAGAGGAAATTTCACCATTTCTAATTATGTCAATTCAATGGATTATAGCATTCATTTTGTGTCATTAACTATTGCCATTCTTCCAACTATTATTCAATAATTAATACCCCGACAGCCATCATGATCCCCAAAGGGCCAACACCCAGGCCTGGACGGGAAACTCAATCAAACCAATCATAGCTAATTATATCCACCCCACTATCATTGGCAGCTTAGCATTTCTGTTGCAGATGGGTCAGTGCTCATACACTCCCAGCCCCTGGTTACTGAGACTCAAACTGTGCCATTTCATGCGCAAAAACAGAATCTCAGATCTCCGTCCCTGGGTTCAGGCATGGCCTGAGCACGTGGCGACCGGCAGCATCATCATATGATCCCGGTATCTCAGAAGGGGGCTCGTTGCGCTGCATTATTAAAGCACAGCCAGAGGTTGCTACCACAATTTTCAGCCTCTCACGGCTGATCAGCAACTGTCTCTTCACCCTTCAACCTGTGTACATCAGCAAGTTGTGCATCCATCAATCAATGACACCCTCGCCGTATGAAGAGATCAGCGACCAGCTTGCCCTGATTAGAGCAGTTTTAGTGTCATGTATAATCTCTGTCTCGCTCCTGCTCTCTGCCATACACACAGGCGATTATAAACACACATGCACGCACAAACGTTCACACACTCACAGAGACAGCAAATTTAGGGCAACAGTTACTCTCTTTGCATTCTAATGTAGGAGCGGAGACGTCCCTCTGAATTAATGCAGTCCTTTGTTCTTTTCGGTACAGTGAGGGGACGGGAAAAGGTAACCTATACTCTAACCAGATTGAAAGCTTCCTGGCTTCATTTGAGAGACGCACAAATGGTTGACATTGGACAATGTTTTAGAGGGTAATCATTTATATTCCGGACTCCTCGTGTGCCCTTTTCCACCTTGTGTGTTTGTTTTGGGAGGATTTGCTGTGACTTTTCCACATCTCCTCTGAAAATAATCCCTAACGTCTCCACAACTCCAGCAGCACCGCATCAGTAGGAGCCTGAGAATTATCTCAAAGTCACACCTTCCCTGTAGACCAGGTGTGCAGGTGTAATTTACCATGTCCCTGTTAACCTGCTTGCTTGTTTTCATCAGGCTCATCGGCCATGCATAAGTGGTGTGCCTTCGAAATTAAAGAGCAGCCTGGCCTGATTCCTCAAATGGCTGAAGCTGCTCAGCTGGTGCTTAGTTTGCGACACATGACACAGCTGACAGTTAAAATCTGTAGGATGACCACATGCTATCTGTCACCTTTTCTGTTCTTTTTTGAAGCCATCATGCTCGTGGAAAAGTTCAGAGAGTTGTTTTTTGTTCCTTCCTCTACAGTAACTCAGCTGTGGAGTTGCTTATCACAGCTTCCTTACTGTGCAAACATATTAGAATGAAATTATTTTACTCAACCACACTGAAGAGCTTGAAGCTACCAGATGAACAGTCAAAATGTAGAAGGGGCAGAATCCTTAAAAGACGAAAAGACATAAAACCTTCCACCTTCTAATCTGTGTTAACTGATCCTCTTTAATTTTAATAATATGCATATTAGGTCAAGAGCTCTTGGGATTTAGCACCTTCAGGACTTTAAGGGAGACATGACCTAAGTTTTGTGACACATTTCACCTACTACCAGGCATTTACTAATTCAGGACAGTACATTTTGCTGCCACCACGTTCCCAAGATCGAAGCATGTAGGAATTCACAACCCTCCTCCGCCACAGATGCTGATTAAACTACTCTCTTGTTTTCCTTCGAGTGGCCACATTGTCATAAATGGCTGCCTTTTAGTAAGCGTGCCCTGTTTGATTTCATTTTAGCTTAGGTAATTCTTTGGTTTCGGGCAGCGACAAAGTTCAGGACGAACAAATTCCACTGACATTTTGGCCCTGCTTTTGCAGCACTGAGACGTCTTGATATTTTGAAGCGCTGCCCTGAGCTGGGGGACTTCGCCTTTAAATGTGATATCATGTGACAAGCATCTCATGAAGCTGGGGCCTTGCAGTGACTTCCGCTCATCAGCTGAGAAAGATCCTCACTTTTTCACTATTGTACATAAAAGCCCAAACTATGAGTGGGTAAAACACATACTTTTACAAGCAACATAAAAACTTACCATCGTCTTAAAGTTTTATATCTGTAGGCCTGTTCTGGATCTAATGGAAAGAAATATTGGAGGCTTATAAATGGTATGTGTCACGGTCTTTCACTTGATAGCTGAGTTACGATGGTGTAGAAGTTTACAGCTACTGTAACAAGTTTTATGTCTGATATGGCTGCATGAATAGAAAACACACAAAAAAAATAAAAGCTGCAAAACAGTAGGCGCCTGTGGCCAATAAATGAAATTCCTTCCTTCCCGTGCAAAACTTGTAGAATAGGAGACTCTCAGTGCATTAGATACCATCCTTCCTTACCTACAGTTAGAAACTCACCCCTTCACCCCACACTCCCTTCCCCTATCTAATCCTTCCCCAGTGCCCCACTTCACCTTCCAACACCCCATTAATAACTTATTCTCTCTATCATAAAACTCGGGAGATCATCCAGCTGGTCCACAAGACACACACTGCCAGCAATCTCCTCCCGCCAGTCCCAGCCCGCTCGGATTTCTCTGAAACACTGCACATTAGCATTTAAATCCTCTCATAACCATATCATTGTGTTGCAGATAGAGGCAGTAGATCTTCATTCATCAGCTCTAATCTATCTGCTCCTTGTTCTCAGCCGGAGGGGCCCCAGGCTCTGACTCAGAGTTTAACCCACCGCGCATAAGCCGCAAGGTGCCTGCGCATTTTCCTCCAAATCTGGGGTCATCAGCGGGGGCCAGCGATGGCAACAGAAGCCCAGCACACAAATTAACATTATAAAGTGGTCCGATTAGCGAGATTTAATTGAGTAAATTTGAGTGAAAGCTGCGCGTAAACCGGATCAAATATTAAGCCCTGTCAACAGCGTTTCCTACTGTGGAGCCTGCTCCTATCGCCAAGCTTCGATCGATTTGATCTGACAAACACATACATATAGAGTCAAAGACAAAACAAAAGGCTGAGAGTGTGAGAAAAGTTTGAATTGTGCATATGAACCAAAACAGATCATTGGAAATGTATTAATTTTCTCAATCTGACACGCGCCTGTCTCGTCATACATGTCATTCCTGGACACCAGACACCTCGCGGAGCTGCGCAGTCCCTGAAGAGACCGACACCGGATCACACACCGGGACACTTCGTTATATCAGGTCATGAATGCGGATTTCCACTCCAACGCATTAGTAGTTTGTTGCGCGTGGAGCGAGCGCACAAACAGTCCGGAGGCGCGTACACGAGAACGCGCGCACACACACACACACACACACGCACCAGACGAACCCAATCAAAGCACATGAATCTGCATCTCCACTGCGTGAATGTCATCGAGCCTCACCTTTTTATTTCATGCTGCAGAAATCCAAGTCCTGAAACGCATCTTGCTCCACACGGTACTCCGAGAGAGAGCTCTCACCTTCCCTCAAATAACAGCGTATTCCACTGCAGAGCCGCCGCCGACGCTCGCTGTCTTCTTCTCTCTCTCTCTCTCTCTCTCTCTCTCTCTCTCCCTCTCTCTCTCTCCCTCTCTCTCTCTCTCAGATTGATTCACCCTTTCCAAGTGCTGCGCTGCCACCGCTGGTAATGAGAATTGTCTCAGAAATCTTCAGGTGGATGGAAACACTGGCCGTCTGTGTGGGGCTTTTGGACTACGCTGCTCCTCCTGCTGCTGCTGCTGCTGCTGCTGCTGTTGCTGCTGTTGGGACATTGAATACGCAACTTTATATATTTATTTACTCTTTTTATTTTCTGTGCAAATGCATTATAATGTCTACTGTTGCAATCTGCAGACATCAGTCCGCGCGTTGCACCCACGACACCTCAGTCATCTCACGGCAAATGATTAATTATTAATAACCCCAAATTAGATGACATAATAAACAAATGCACATAATGTGATAATTACAACCATCCCAATAATTCTTCTATAATTACTTACTTGAACGCACCTGTCGTAAGTAGATATTTTCTCTCTTTCTTTTGAATACCAGAGACGCTCACATGTCCATATGGTCATATAATCGCTATAATACGATGATGGTGGTGTTTACAGCTTGTTACAAGGAACATTTGCTGCTTGGCCCGTTCCCTTGGAAACGCTGAAGCACACACAGAGCCGAGCCCCACCTGTACAGCACTGCCTCACTGGATGCGAGTCCTGCCTGCCATTGCAGTTCCCATTATATATACCATATATACAGATTGACGTGCTGAGGTTGGGGTGGAAGGGGGGGAACGGGGGTTATTTAGCAGGAACTATAATTTTAATTTCAAAATTATAAAGAAAAGTGACACTAGTTTAGCAGAGACTCGTCAATAACAAGAGGTGGGTGGAGGCTGTTACATAATTAAAGGAGGGAGTGAGGTGAGGTTTAAGGTCTGGTCAGGGTCGCCTTGTCAATCACCTCAGCAGGATGTTAACATGAGGATGCATGCGAGAAACTGAGTGGGTGTTGATCTGTGTCCATCAGATCAGAGGAACAAAGAGAGGGGGCATTGTGAGTGTGTGTATGTGTGTGTGTGTTGTTCAGATGAGTGATTAGTGATAATGTTCTGTATCGAGACTCAGAGGATTACTCTTTCTCACAGCTTTGCATCTCAATGGCAGCTCTCCATCCCACACACGTGCCTTCCTTCCAGTTCTGCTCCATCACACACACACACACACACTGGGAACAAGGTAATAACTGACCCCTAGATATTAAGTCTGAATGCAGCAACAGGGTGTTTCTCTCTTATTAAACATTGCACACTGCACGCTCCGCATGGCCTTAGCTGCCCTTTTCCACTTTATGCACAATATGTTCCCGGTCACTAAAACCCCCCCAACCCCCCCTCCCCCCAAGCCTCACACTCTGCAGTGAGGGTCTAGCAGCGGCCACAGCCTGTCCCAGTCTTCTGTAATCCCAACAACGTCTCTTGCTCAGCGCTTTGCCTCCCTCCCTCTCTCTCTCTATTAAATTTCCAGTCACACAACAGTGCAGTGGATATCCCTCCCTCTGTCTAACTCTCACACACTCTCCACCACCACATCCCTCCCTACTTCTCTCCCTCCCTCTCTCACACATACATACCTCAGAAGTCTGTGGAGGTGTTGTCATCCTGGATCTCTCCCTATTGCTCGCTCTTGATATTGACTGTTCTCTCCCTCCTTTACTTTGAACCTCTCAATCTCGCTCACTCTTGATACAAGGCTGCTCTCTTTTCACCTCCAGTTGTCTCATCTCCTCACCCTCCCTTTCTCCTCCCCCCTTGCCTCATTATTTAAAAGAGCTCCCTCACATTTCCTCCTCTTCCTCCCCAACCCATTCTGTTTGTATCTCTGTACTGCAGTGTCTGCTTGAGCTGTGTGGTGTGGAGTATAAGCTCCCCTTCCCCTCCCCTCCTGTCTCCCTCACTGTGGTGGGTGTGCAGGGCTCGCTCCATCAGGCCAGCGTTTAACTGACTGATTGAGTGGACACCACAGGCCGGTATATGAATAAGGATGGGGGGCTACTGTGAGGATTAATGTGCCTCATATGAAGACAGAAAGCTTGCCATCCAGTATTTTTCATCCTCTGCCCTGTGGATGAAGCTGCTCTCTCCTCTTATGATTTGCCTTGTATTGCTGCGTGTTATGCTGTGCTGGAATACTGGTTGAGAGATGTGTACTCACTTTGCCCTCGGTTATGTTCAGGTCCTGGGGCCTTGGCAGTAGTTGCCGCGGTGGAGTGAAACCTCTGTCATAGACGTGCTGTGTTGGAACAGTGTAGTAAGAGGAAGTGGGGCAGATACACTTGCAGTGTTGGGAACACGCCGCCTCCTGCTCTTCTCTTGCAGTTTCTGCATCTTCCCTCCTTTCTCACACGCTATCTCAAGACTGAACTCTCCACACCCTTCAAGTCCCTAACTGAGCCCTGATCCGTATCTGATGGTGAAACAGCACGCCACCAGCTGGAGACATTCGAACCGGTGTGATACCAAATTGAACATTCGGGCTGTCATGACTAGCAAGTAAGGGTTGAACGCTCTAACGCTTATGCCTGTGTACACCCTGAAACAATTTTGCACCCACAGAGAAAGAAGAAGCTCTTTTTAAACACAGAGTTAACCAAGCTTGTATCTCCACCACTAAAGCCAATAGTCCTCCCTTATCAGAAAGAGCCCTATCTGGCAACCGCATCCATTAGGGCTGATAGTGCCATTGATCTTCCTGCACACAGGCCAAGTGGACCACAACCACCAGGCCGCTGAAGACAAATCCAATTTTAGGTGTTATATGCTGCTCCACCTTGCACCCTCGTCCTGCTTGTCATCTCTACAGGTGCAGACTAAACTCATCTACCACCATAATCATCACAACACATTAGGAGAGGACTAATACTAAGACGATCTCTACTGCACCCCTATCACTCGTTCCTGTCAACACCTCCTCGGGCTGGGCATAAAACTGACACTGGCCCCGGGTCTATAAACCCTGTTATGCTGAGCAACACTTCTGCTACCAGGCTGTATTATTTTTCAACTCTGACCCATAGCCTTTCGTAACTGCCCCTTAAACTATTCCACTGCCTTTCCTCATGGTGACAGACAACAGCTACAGTGCTACACAACCAACACATAGCAGGAGCATCTTAATTTCAGTCCACTGTTACTCTGACCCAAACTAATCTGCAATAAAGAGCAACAGAATAGCTCCTAATCAGGTCATATGTAAGGAAATGTTTGGTGCATTTAATATGTTTAATACAATTTTTAAAACAATTATTATTATTATTAATAGCAAAGCTGAACGGCAGATGTCAAACTGCAACATTGCAGTGCCTTTATTAATTTATGATTAGTTATTACTATTGAAATCATATGCAATTTATAATTTAAAAGTAAGTCTATTTTCCCTAGTGTGGTTCTTAGTGACCAGCAGAACTCTGCATTGCATTTTTGTCCCCAGAGAAGAAAATGGCAGAGAAATTTGTCATAATTTGCCAAAAGAAAATCAACCTTACAAAGTAAATAGGTTTTGAGTGAAGTCATACTGTTATATACTTCCACCAATCAGGCATTAGTACCAATGGTCAGAGCAGAATTAATTTGTGTCTTGTGTATATACACTGATCAGCCACAACAGTGAAGCGAATAACACTGACTGTCTCATTACATTGGCAGATGTCAGCAGGTGTATTACACAGCAAGTAAACAGTCACTTCTTGAAGTTGATGTGTTGGAAGCAGGAAAAATAGGTAATAGTAAATATCTGAGTGACTCTAACAAGGGCCAAATTATAATAGCTAGATAGCGTCTACAAATTAACAGGTCTGGTAAATGACAGGTGTTCCAGTATGCATTGGTCAGTACTCATCCAAATTTGCTGAACCGGCAACGGGGCCATGAATGCCCAAAGCTAACTGATATGTGGACATCCTACAGCAGAGTTACTGTAGCGCAGAGTGCTGAACAAATCAATGCTGACTATGATCAACAGGTGTCAAAACACACAGTGCTTCACAGCTTGCTCCATATGGGGCTGCAAAACCACAGACCACTCACAGCGCCCAGGCTAACTCCTGTCTACTGCCAAAAGCGTCTACAATGGGCATGTGAATGTCAGAAGTAGACCATGGTAGTATGGAGGCAGGTGGCCTGTCTGATGGATCACATTTTATTTCATATTATTTACCTGGAGAAGAGATGCCACCGGGATGCACTATAAAAGTCCGATCCATAGAATGCTTAATTCTTAAATCATATTTTTAATGACTTTGTGATAAACTTCTTATATTTGTGAGATTATACTATAACATTGGCAACACCTGTTCGACTTGTTCATGTGATGGTACAAGATGCTTCTATAAAGTTAAGAGTCAGGAGGTTCCTCCTGGTGTCATTGGACAAGACATAGAAACCTTGTAGTAGCATCATCATTTACTGTCTGACAGCCATCCAACAACCAGAAGTTCCCCAAGGGACTGAATAAACTATGTCATTATTATTAGTTATTATTAATAAGCATTAATTTTAGGACAAAGGTTTGTGGTATATGTAAGTCTCGTTATGGACTCTAAGTAAACTAAAATGTCACCTCAGTTCAGCTTAGCCAGGCTGTTCTCCAAGCATGCAGTACCTGCCTCAAGGTTCCTGCATGGGTGTTGGAAGTTGCTCAGCCATCATCAGACAGAATCACACCCACTGATTTGAACAAGGCCACATAAATTGTCCTCCCGACGTCATGTGGGCACGTGAAACCTTGAACACAGCAGAGTTCAGTCAGAACTCACGGTGTCAGCACCTGAGGTCACGAGGTACTCCACAGGAAAACGGTGGACTGTCTGTTGGTGTTAGGGGGGGTTTGCTCCCCATAGTGATGAATTGGTGCATCACTGATGTAATGTATTTCTACTGAACCTTAGATTGGGAAAACATACATAAACTGGCACAGGAACTCACTGGCATCTGCTTAACAGGCATCTTTGTTAGACATTATCAAGCCATAATCATATGATTTAAAGTAGCAATTATGAGGCAATAGCTTCAAACATTCTGTTCAATCAATATTTATAAAACCTGGGCCACGAAAAAATTGGGCTGAAAAAGGCCACTGTTGGTGGAGACAGTAATCTCTCATCTTCTTTAATATCTCCATGAGAGCTCAAAGCTGATCAGAAATAGAAGCTAGACAGATACCTTATTTTTTTATTTAGAGGTCAACAGTAAAACCACATATTAAGTTATTTGTTGTTTATCTCCACTATGAGACAAACAGCAGTTTTATTTAATTTAATCTTGTGGTACCTTACCAGTACAATATGAACAAAAGACTTGACTTCTGGGGGCAGCAAGGTGGTACAGTGGTTAGCACTGTCGGTGCACAGCAAGTTTTCATGTTCTCCGGCTTCCTCCTACAGTCCAGTGACATGCGGTTAGGTTAATTAGTGACTCTGGATTGCCCATAGGTGTGAATTGTTGTCAGTCCTGGAATGTCAGCCCTGTAATAGACAACCTGTGGCAACCTGTTTAGGGTGTAACCCACCTCTCTTTCAATGACTCCTGGGATTGGCTCCAGCACTGCTGCTCTTAAGGAGAAAAGTGGTTAGGATAATGGATGGACTCTCCGTGTGATGCCTGTGATACACAGTGAAGAGAAAAAATATTAAACACATTGTAATTTCTTTTCTTCTTCTGCGGATCTCATATTAAACAGTTTGAGATCGTCAAATAAAATCTAATATAAAAAAATGGTAACTTCAGCAAAACGATGCTGCAAGTTTAAATAATTGATTTGAATTATTTTAGTCAAACAGGTTATTCAATACCTAAATCGCCAATGTGCAAAAGTATTTGACCCCTAAACATAACAGTTAGTTCAGGTCTGGAATTTAATTAAGCCACTCCTGATTTTAACTTTAATAAAGAGGTCACACTTATCCTTGGGATCTGTGTCTTGCTGCATAACCCAGCTCTGCTTGACCTTAAACTGACAGACTGATGACCTGACAATCTCCAATGGGATCCTCCAGCAGAGAGCGACATTCATGTTTCCTTCAATTATGGCACATTGCCTTAACCCTGAAGCAGCAAAGCAACCCAACAGCATTACACTGCCACCTCCATGCTTGTCTACATGATGTCCTTTGTGGAGTTCTATGTTTTGTTTATACCACATGTGATGGGACACCTGTCTTCTAGTTCAGCTTTTGACTCAGCGGTCCAGGGAAGGTTTGAGGACCATTTAGGTACATTGTGGCAGTATCCAGACGAGGCTGGATTAGTGGTGGTTTTCACCTTGCAACTCTGCCATAATGCCATTTCTACCCAGTGTCTATCAGATATTGGAACTATAATAATGACTGGTACTTTATTAATCCCCTTAGGGAAATGGACAAGCACCTCCTTCGACGTGCCAAGGTTTAAGGGCTCAGCGTATCGTCCAGGGACTTTTTGATATGTGCCCAGGAATTGGTGCAACTGGGAGCCAAACCAACATCTTGGAGTTTCTAGACCAGTGGTAGGCAACCTTGGTCCTAGAGAGCCACAGCCCTGCTTGATTTCCAACTATCTCTGCTATTCTCAGCTTTGATTACCTGGTTACCTCAGGTGTGTTCAGCCAATCAGAAAACAAGCAGGTTTGCAGCTCTGTGGGACCAGGAATGCCTACCCCTGTTCTAGACCATAGCCTCATAATGGGTGACAGAGTCTGAGGTTCTTTGACTGTTTTCCTTTGATGATTTTTGATTTCCTGGATGAATCTTTGCTCTACTGTGGACTAATTGTGGAAGCTCGAATTTCCACCATTTCTGGGAAGATTCACTATTGTTCCCAAGTCTTCTCCATTTGTAGTTCATGTCTCTCACTGAGGATCTCTGGAGTTCCAGAGTCTTACAAACAGCTTTGTAACCTTTTAACAGACTGATTAATGTTTCTGGATGTAGTTACTAAGGGTTTTGAATACCCACAGGCATAGTTGGTATTAAATCACCTTTGCTTCAAATTGTATTCCGCGTTTTATGTGTGGAGAATGTCTTTGTATTATGTTAGAGTTTGTTTGTGGATCTGAAATAGTTTAATATGAGGAGAGGAGAAGGAAGCTGGAGGAGCTGATACATACGGTAACTAGCTAAGTACAACTACCACTGATTGCTTTCAGTGATTAATGATTACTTCTATGTCAAAGCACATATCCAGTGGAGGTTTTGCTGAACTCTGTATTTTAATACAATCAGGATTTCTACCAGTTGTTTTTTTAGAAAATTTATTTATCTTTCTTTTTTTGCTTCACATGCGAATATATGCAGTAAGGCCCTTAAAGCCAAATCAGATAATGCTGTATTCATTTATGAAATGTTTAAGGTATATTGCTCTTTAAGTTAATGTGTGTATGAATAAAATGAGGACACACTGTAGACACCCACAGTATTATGACATAATGAACCCGGTTAGAAATATAATGGGACCATGATTTACTTTCTTGACTGACATATACAGTAAACAGCACATGTAAAACAGTTCAAAAGGAAAAACAAAGGAATGTTTTTCATAACTGTGATTAGTTAAGTGTTAAGAGGCATTTGCCAAACAAGCATCATAACCGGACATCAGTTCAGTCATCATTTGCTTTACCACTACAGTTCATCATATGGATCTGTGAACGTTTTTGCTGTTAATAAAAGATATACTGAAAAACTTATGAGCTCAGACAGGCGCTAATGGATCGATAGTGAGATAGAGACAGATAGATGGAGATGGAAAGGGAGTGAGTGAGTGAGTACGAGAGAGAGGAAGATAAAGTGAAGCTAAGCCAGGCTCCAAGGGCCGGCCAGTGATTAAGGAATGGGAGAGATGCACACCAGCCACTGAGGGACTAGTGTCTATCTATGCGAGTCCATGTGAAAGCGGGGCTGAGGAAAAGGCTCAGAAACAAGAACCCACTGTCACAGTATCTTAGCAACCGTCTCTGTCTCCCAGGTGACAGGGACTGACATCACTTCCTGTTGGTGAGTGTGTATGTGTATACACAGTGTCCAAGAGTAAAAAAAAAAAACAGCACAAAGTGATATGTGAATGTGTCATGGACGTATGTGTGAGGCTGAGTAAAGTTCACGTGCGTCGTTTCTATTCCCATGTACAGCCGAGCTTTGCTCCAGCACCCATGTCTCTGTCAGGTACAGGACTGAACTTGCATGCATCGTGTGTGTTTGCGGGGGCGAGTTTTGAAAGCAGACTGTAGGCATATATGTGGAGTCTGTGCCATGTGCGCATGCGGTCAGCCTGATTGTACATTATGCCAAGGAAAACATGGCCAACTGATGCCATCTGGTAGGACTACTTGGCACAGGGGGACTCTCTATGGTTCCACAACATATTGGAGTAGTTAAAATTAACACTGTGACACTATTTGGCAGAAAAAGACACTCAACTATCTATTACTGTGTCTATTTCAGTCTGTCTCTCTCACCTTACGGGTCCAAGCTGCATTCACACAGTAGGGATGTGGACTGTGGAGACTTTGGCAGAGCCGACATCACATGCACGCATCAACAGCAAAACCACTTTACAACGATGAACAACATCATAAATTATCTATGCTTCATAATTTTATTTTATCCTAATAAAACAACTTTGTCAATAATTAAAAAGGAAAAATAACAAAAAAGTAAAACCTCAGTTAAAAGAAAAGAAAATGATACTATTTCAGACTTCAGTGATAAAATGTAATAGTTATAGAGGAGTAGAGTTTCCAGATGCACAACATAATAGACCGTTTCCACTGGTTTGGCTCCATCCAGTGTGTAGCATGGTGCATACTATTTACATGAAAAACTAATGTTTGCATTGTCCGCCCCTAATTAATATCAGTTGTATAGTCTTGTAAAAAAAAATTCTCATGATTCATTCCTTAATTACACTGAGCATTTGTAGTAGTAAAGCAACAGTGTGGATGTATGTGTCTGAACTGGCAAATGGCTGCCAAGATTCAACACAAAAACCCTGGTCCTGAGTCTGCAAAGCTCAATCAGATAAGGTCCATAAGGATTTCTTCCTCCATGACACTGGAAACCTGAGGCATCCCGGGCTGGGGCACAGCACCTCTCTGACCTCCAGACATCAGCATCTGACCTGCACACAGGTTTGAGGGGGTTGGAGGGTTAAAAAAAAACACAGATGGAGAAATGTAGAACAACTATTGTTTTATTTTTTCAGGAATGATAATAATTAGAAATAATTAATCATAATAACATAACAATTTAGGGACAATTTGTTAAGTATAGTGGACGCTAAAAAATACCAGCATTCTCATTTTTCTGGAGACTGAGTTTTTTACAGGCATTATCTCTGCTTAAACACAGAGTATAAAGGGAGAGTCTTGAAGTTTACATTGTTACACAACTTTTATTGAAAAAATAAACATCAACGTACTTTACTATTGTGTACAGTTATCTGAAATGTTTAAGCGGTGCATTAACATCTTGGCTTAAAGCTCAGACATCAGATACTTCTGAGTCAGAGTTTCTTTCTCAGTTTAGCTTCACTCAGACAAGTTCATCAATTAAATATGAATCAGCTTAATCCATTTCAGTCAAACGATGCCACTGGTAGTGTTCGGGCAGGGACATACTGCACAGAGGCTGCGTTTTCTGTTGCAGGGAGCAAGGTTAAAAAGATTTACAATACTGTATTTTTTCTGCAGTGCGAATCACCTGTCAAACTGCAAAGGGCAACCACTGACTGACAAGGGACTTAAGAAAACCAATCTGCACTCCCACTGGTTATAACTCATCTTCAGTGCACCTTGTGTTTGTCTGAGACCGTAGTCTGGATACCAAAAGACAATTAATTTTTCAGTAATGGAAATCTCTTTGAAGTTGAGACTTCAGATCAATATATAAATACAGCAGAAGTTACCCAAACTTTTTCAATCGATGTGCACAAAAATAAAGTTGGACAAATGTAAATTTGGACAGTGTGCACACTGGAATGGAATATTTCACTGGATACAGATGGCCACATGTGCAACGGGAAAAAAACACATTAAAACTATTTTAAAAATAGAATAGGAAGTATTTCTATATCTAACTCTGGATGTTTTGTTGAGCTAATAGGGCTTGCATAGTTGGTCTTTTTTCGCAGTTTCCTTTTGATATCAGCCTTATTAAGTCTCACTGAGAACATTTCCAGAACTATATTTCATGTCTACTCGAATCAAATATTTCTGAGCCCTTTCCACCTTTGTTAGGATGCTTGCTCACCTGCCAAGGGCTGCCTCCACTGGCCCTGCATTTGAGCCCCCACTCCTGGTGTTGGGTGGACCATCTGCTGCCCCAAACTCTGGTGAGACATCATGCCTGGCATGTGAGACACCCCACCCTGCTGCAAGAACAGACAGAAGAACCACTTAACCTCTGCAAAAGCTCAAACATCTAGAATAGCAGTTACAGTTAATCAATAAACTCTGACACATTTACTACAGGGCATTAGTCGGACTCTTACTGGCTGCTGTTGACTAAGGAGAAGACTGCGAAGCTGTGGATTGGCTCCTGGGTTTGAGAGGCGGAGTATAGGACCCTGAGGTGGGGCTTGTCCACTTTGAGCAACCTGGTTAGGTGGTGCACCACTGACTGGTGGCTGTTGGCTGGCTGGCCCAGCTGCCCTCATTGTCATCTGAAGGAATGCCACACAGTTTAAAGGTCTAAAGGTATGGTCACATTACACGCCTGTCCTATGACTATTCACTTCTGTTGAAATCAGTGTGACGACAGAATCCCAGCATGTGTTTGTTGTTGTGGTAGATTCGCAGTTTTTGGCAACTTTGACCAACAGGATGTGCTTTGGAAGCCAATAGAAACACTTATCTTATCACACTACCAGATACAGGATGTAGCATCACCATCATGGATGGACAGTTTATAGAATGAAAACATAATGTGACTATACCTTACATACATAAAAATAAGTGCTTAATAAGGTCTGTGAACAGAGCAAGATTAAACATTTCTAAGGAATTGGGCTTCACTTTCTCAACAATGTTACTGCCTGGTCAACTAAAAGCAAACATGAGAGCAGGCATATGCATCTAGTTCAGTCATTTGAAGCAAACTGAACATTGCAAACATGTTGAAAATAAGTGGTGTTATAGGAATTAAAGGAGT
>JAUYWH010000026.1:6248808-6292126 GCA_034779795.1 Ctenopoma multispine
CATATATACATATATACATATATATATATACATATATATATATACATATATATATATACATATATACATATATACATATATACATATATATATATACATACATACATACATACATACATACATACATATATATATATATATAACATCATCCAAGACTGTTTACATAACAATGTAGTCTTATTCTCTGTACTACCTCTGAAACTGCCGTTGATAAGTGAAGCATGCTCAGTGAGAGCACAGGACTCTGTGAGCTCTGTCACATCTGTTGTTTGTTATACTTATGGACTGGACAATGGACAAGGTGCTATTAAGAACTGGTGACATTGGAATGGTACATTTGCTAGTTGTGGATAACGTCCTTTTAGGTGTATCTGATGGCTAACATTATTTGGAGGAGTCGAGATGAGGAACAGCATAATAATAAATTATAATAATAATACTCATCATTCTTAGTCTCTTTCTGTCTATGTATGTACATCCAGTCGAAGTAATTCCTGGAGAGACACTAGGGCATGCTGGGGGATTACACCTTCCAGCTGGCCTGGGATCAACCGGAAAATATTGCTGAGGACGAGGACATGGGACATGGACAGGGCTGTTCTTCTCACCTTTGTGCCACTGAACAAGGGCAAGCAATTAAAAACTGGACAGATGAGTGGATGGGCTTTTAAAAACCTGCAGACAGTTTGCTCCTTAGAAAAAATATAAAGAATCACAGAAAAATGAACATCTTTCTAAGCTCATCAATGCAGCAATCCCACTGGGAAAAGCGCCAGGACTCTTCATCTTCATGGCATTATTACAGGATCAATAATAAATCAATCGTGTATTAGTCAGGCCTACTGTAGTTTCTTGGCTTTCCATTACAAATGTACTGTGCTAGGCTTTCTCTATAGACAAAAGGGTTATTTATTTCTTTATTGCTAAAACTGGGAAAAAAAAGAGAGCCAGCCAGAGATATGGAAAGTAACAAATCAATCCTATTTAAACACATATACCTTAAATTATGTGGATAATTGAGGTGAAGGATGACAACAACAACAACAAAGAAAGAGTTGTCACATTCAAGATGACAAAAGCTTTCAGGAATTAACAGTTTGAATTTCAGCCAAGACAGAACGTACCATATTGATAACTCTGTACTCAGAGCAAGATCCAGCCAAGTGTGTTGGCATCCCTTGTAGGAGCTTTTATCAACAACTATTTATTCAAATGAGTTTTAATGTGTGTACTGTAATTTGTGTCAACATTACAGATCACTCCAGAGAAGAATCATCTACAGAACCGACTGCCTAATGAGTAAACCACAGGAGAAAAGGGCAGATTGAAAGTAAATTGCCATGTTCCAATCTGTCCACTCGGGTTGTTTGGAACTGTTGTTGTTTGCACATTTTCATGGACAAGTCTTAAAGTTTCCTGAGTTTCTCACTCTTATTACCATCCATTAAACTGACTTGCATAATTTTGACAAACAGAAGAGGGAGGATGAGACTAGTCAATAGAATTTATCCAAGAGTGTCCACCAAAAACAAACACTCAAAGACCTCATGAGTAAAAGCCATTAACATCTTTTTTCCTGGCTCAGCACTACAGTTGTAAACTATATCGATTTGAACCTGTGCTAAACCAATAGCAGGAGGATGGTAAATAGTTTGCAATTAATCATAGTGCACAATAATTAATGACATGTAGTTATTAGGATTTACCACAGCAATGGACAGTGGTGACGATCACAATATTTTACTTACGCATAAATTAGTGAGATTTAGATGTGCTGTTATGTATCTGTCGTTATGCTAAGCTAAACTAACAGGCCGGTAGCTGAAGCATAATATTTACCGTACAGACACAAGAGTGGACTTCTCAACTGACTTTCAGAAGAAAAGTAAGTACTCATATTCCCCAAATGACATATATCCTCTGAGTCTGAATGACTGCAGCTAGGAAAAACAGATCTAGGCTGATCTTCAGTTGTAATCCTAAATGCTAGTTCATACTAGTTCCAGACATAGTTTTTTTTTTTTTTTTTACACATTTACTTTCAGGGAGGTAGTTATCTTTTCCTAAATAAACATTAACCTAAAAATCAAGAAAATTAGTTGTTACCTCTTGCCACTCCAGAACACCGCTCCACGCCACAATCTTATTAGCAGCACTTTGTGGCTGACCAATTGGATTTGCATTGCTTTGAGGTCCAGACACAACAGACTATGAAGAAAACAGAAGAGGGAGTGGTTACATGTTACTGTCTACTGGTGCATTTATGAAGATACCAGAAAATATTAAAAAATATGAAGGCAACGCCAACTAGTACTAGTAGTAGTATAAAGTAGTAGATCATTTTCATAAAGTTGATTATATAAAACAAAATTGTGCAGAGCCTGTTCAAAATTAGATTTGGCCAATTTTGGATTGTTTACATTAAAACATGAGAATTTTTCAATACTAGAAAGAAGAATGAATAATTTGAAAACAGAACAAAAACAATACTGACTGTAGGCACAATGATTTCCTATGGAAGAGGGAACAACATCTGCTTTTGAACTGATAGTATTGCTGACACTAAAGTCATTGTTTTCTCATTTCTAACTTGAGCAGGGCCACTTAAATTTAAAAATATCTATATAATTTAAATATTGATAGTGTTTACAAGAGGGTAAGAATAGAAAATTACTCTGAGTCACTGAGTGCTCCGAGACATTCACTGTAAGGGTGCAAGCTATCTGAACAAATAAATCACAAGGAAGGAAAATGGTCATGTCAGTTATTCTAAACAATAATATTATGTGTAAATCATTACAGTATTTGTCTAGGCACATGTCAACAATTCAGCAGTTTGTAAAACGTTCTACTATGTCATGTCAAGTGTTAGATGTTGGTCAAAGTAGAGAATAGGTTAGCTTAACACAAGGACTGCAAAAAGCAAAAAAAATATAACAAAGAGAAAAAAAAAAAATATATATATATATATATATATATATATATGTTAATTTTTGAGGTCTAAAGATGCTCATACCCAACCTTTGAAGAAAAAAAAAATGCCTTTTTCAGTTGCCAAGATAAACTAGCTACATATTCAATGAGTAATGAGAATTTCATGTAAGTCTCAGCAACAAAGTAAATGTGTATATATAGGCCAAAAAGTCAAACTAGTTCTTTAACTGCTTGCAATTAACATTGCAAATACACTTATTATATCACTTTGTAAACGGCATCCGACAAGTCATCACGCATTAGCTGGAACTTTTGTACCACCTACTGAACAGAACTAAAACTGAGGTTCAGAAATGTGCCTCAAAAGCAGGGAGATTACACAGTGTACCAACCTGTAACAACGGCTACACATTAAGTTACTTAATATGTTTCTGTAATAGAAAAATGTTTTGCGTCAATCCACTTAGTTTTATTGTGATTATCATAATTTACCATGGTGGGCTGTGCTGAAGGCGGCGTGGGCTGATTTGGCGTGGGCTGCTGTTGGGGTGGCTGCTGTTGCTGAATGGGTGCTTGTTGTCCTGGGGGCGGGACTGGCTGCTGTTGATTGGGAGCAGCTTGTTGCTGTGGCATCATGGGCTGCGTTGCTGTGGTGACTGTTGATATGCTCGGCTGATTGTGCTTCACCCCAGGGACCGATGGGATGGTTGGCTGACTGGAGAATGGAGGTCCTTGACTGACCATTCCTGTGACTGGTGGAGGGAGGGAACAACCAAAAAATGGGATCAGAAAAAGTGATTTTGTCTCTGGAACACTTTGTTTTGTTTTCCTTGTTTGGCGAATATGCTTTACAGTAAAATACATACAATATGTAAACAGAGGATATGCAGCTTAGCTTAGCTAACATAAACTGTTGACAAAGGCCTACAGAATCCATTGCTAACTCACAGCGACTCTTCTGGTTGTTGGCAATATCCACAGCCATCTGTGCAGCAATCTGAGCAGCAGTCATGGGAGCTTGAGCCTATCAGGAAGCAGATTAATAGACAATGCTGGGTAAAACATTTTAGGGATAAAACTTAAAATACCATTATCTGAAAATGAGCCAAAAGAAGGCGTCAAGAATTAGACTTCAGGCAGCCTTACAATATGTGACTGTATGCCCATTACCTGATAAGGGTGGGTTGTGTTAATGGGTGGAGTGGGCTGAGAATTTACACCAAGAGGTTGACTGACAGGTAGAGGTTGTGGAGGGAGCACAGGTTTGAGTGGCCCAGGTCCTCCTCCTGAAGAGACTGGAGACAAACAATGTGAGGAGCTTTTTAAATTTCTGAAACACTCTCAATGAGTAAAAACACTGTCTCTCATTAAAAAAAACAAAAGTAATTTGACATGTTCATCAAGAAATTCAGTCCTACTCACAGAACGTTACAGGAGTAACTATTAGGAATATTTCAAAAAAGTATTTTCTTTCACGAGAGCTGAAGCTAAACAAACTAAAGACTGACTTCACATTCTTTTACAGAAGTGGAAGTTGTGAAGTTTCTCCATGATGACCTCCATCAGCAATCAGCATATTGCCAGGGATGTAATTATAGGAAACCGGCAAAATAAAGAAAAAACAAATATATAAGTGAAGCTTGGAGGTGAGTCTGTAGTTGGTAGAGAAGGCACCTCACCAAAAAGCCAGAAGAAGCATGTGATGAGATGAAAAAAAAAAAACACAACCATTAGTGACACCTGTAATGTTCTCATTCACAGCCATTAGGAATAAATAAAAGTGGTGTAACATCCTATTAAAAGTGTGTCTATAGAGAGGATGTTTACAGCAATGCATCTGATACAACTGAGAGACTATATACAGAGCTGTGAAAAAGTATTTGCACCCTTCATGAATTATTTTTTTTTGGGGGATATTTGTCACTTTAATGATTAAGATGATCAAACTAACTTTAATATTACACAAAGATAACACAAGTAAATACAAAATACAGTTTTTAAACGATAATTTCTTCTATTTAAGAAGATATGGTCCTATGTGAAAAAGCAAATGCATCTCACACCTAATAACTGGTTGTGCTTTGGTGGCAACAACTGCAATCAAGCATTTGGGATAACTAATAATGATTCTTTCATATCACTATGGAGGGATTTTTGCCCCCTCTTCTGTGCAAAATTGTTTTAATTCATTCAACGGCCTGTTTAAGGTCACGCACAGTATCTCAATCAGATTTAAGCCCAGACTTTTGATCTGACCACCTTAATTTTGTTTTTAGCCATTCAGAGGCGGACTTGCTGGTGTGTTTCGGGTCATTCTCCTTTGTCAGATGATGTTCTTTCATTGAAATACTATATAGAATATTTGCCTTGGGGATAATACAGATGTTTATTCTCTTCAGCAGTGGCTTCACCCTGGAAATCTCCCATGGATATTATTTGTGCCCAGTCTCTTTCTTACTGTTTAATCAAGAAGACTGACAGTAACTGAGGGAAGTGAGGCCTGCAGTTTTTTTAGTTGTTGTTCTGGGGTTTTTTTGGAAAAAAAACAACAACAACAAAAAGAAAAATCAGGAATCAGTTGCTCCCTGGGGATGTGGGAGCAACAATACTTTTTCACAGCACTGTAACTACATTGTTTTGCATGTTGCACCAACCAAGTAAAGTACATTTTTTTACTTAGTGCTTTTCAAAATAAAGCTTATAAAGTGCTTCATAACTAATTTTCCTATTTGCTGCAGTGATCTAGAAATGTAACCAGCCTGTTTACAGCTCGTTCCAAGCTAAACTTAATGTAAATCAAAAAGTATACAATCAAAGAAATGAAAGTTTGTTTTCTTTTTGAAGCTTACCGGACAACTAACAGACAGCTATACAGAGCTAACATATTACCACCTAAAAAGCCATTGTCTGTTAGCAAACAGTTTCTTGTTTACAATTATCTATTGTCACATTACAATGTTTATAATGGTCTTATTGAAAGTATTAGCATGTTCACAAAATAAATTCATGCTTAGAGAGTCTTGTCCACAGATACTGATAAAAACCAGAGGGCTGAAAAAAAAAACAATGAATACTGTTGACAATATAATATATAATGCAATGTTTCTCACCAGGAAGAGAGATGCCTCTCACTAGGACCATGTGGAAGGGGTCCTGACTATAGTCTGGATGGGGTTCAACCACACCTCCCACTGGAGATGCCCGCTCAAACAAAGCCCTTAAAGCAGGAAGTTTCCGAGGAGCCACCACTGAGAAATGAATTCCTCTCTAACAAATAAAAACAATGAAATACAAGAATTTTGCTACTTACCTATCAAACACAGCAAAAACAATTATGAGCCCATTCATATAAACAGCAATTAAAGTTATCATACAAAGGCCTAATATCAGTGATAACTCACATCTCTGATGATTTTGACAAGGTTGTCTGCCGTGCAGCCGGTGTAGCTCACACTCTCCACAGCAGGAAGCAGGTATGGAGGAGAGTTACACAGCAGCACACACACCTTGTGTGTTTGACCTCTGGAGATGGCAGAAGAGAGAAAAAAAACTAATATTTTCATCTCTGAGAAAAGTGCCAGTTGCTGAGTAACTAACTTTCTTTTTAAATTTAATTTCATGAAAGAATTTGAAGGATATTTCACTCTTTAACATAGCCTTTTTAAGTGGAAGGAGATATTAAATGTATGTGATTTTTCATGGTTTTCTCTCTCTTAGTAAAGAAGACAGTAGGGCAAACTATAAATGTCCTCACTACAGTTAGGTCCATATATTTAGAGAGTGATATCTGTAGATGTTTATGGATTCTAGATTTCAGGCAATCGTTGACTTTAACAGATCTGTATTTAAACTGACAGCTGAAGATGCACCAATCAATCGGCTGGAGAGTGGAATGGGTCAGCACCAGGGAGTGGTGGAGCGGAAAGAATTTCTGCAACTTGCTGTTCAGGCCTGTAGTATGAGCACTACCGGAGCAAAAAGCGGGACACGATGCTCCCTCCTATTTCAAAAAAACTGTTGAGTCCCAACTTCGCTTGCTCGCATGCTCTGTCGCACATACATTTAAATAGTCAGTAAAATCACAGCACACAGAATATCTTCTGTATGGATGAAAACTGGAATTGGCAGGTCAGATTATAAAAAAAAAGGAAACAGCCAGGAGAAAATGCATCAGTGAATCTCTAAATTTTATACCTTACAGTTTGTCCATATACATTTGAGCATCTAAAATTGAAGATCTATGAATAACAACTGCTCTAATTATACAGTTTCAAAGTGTAATAAACAATTTTTTAAAGCACATTACTTCGCAATCATTCTGGCATTGGTGGGCAGTGGCTGTACTATAAAGATATGTAGACTGTTTCAAGAAATTAGTAAGCACTGTGAAACAAGCAAAAAAATAAAAAAGACTTACATTTGCTCCCTCATCTTCTTAAAGTCATCAAAGAGCTGCAACGCCACAGAAAGCCCCTCTGCAATTAAACTACAGCTTTCTGCTCCTCCTCCCATGAACCTATGTGGTGAAAAATGGTGAAAGTTTAATATTTACAAATTCATACTGTCTGATTTAAATTAGTTATTATAAAACACAAAATTGCATTAAATCATTAGAACATCGACTTTGTAATATTAAAAGTTTTTTACTGGATGCTATCAATCCATGAAACAAATTCAAAGGCAGAGCTGGTTGGTGCATGGCACTGGACATAGGACTCAGGAGCGCAGTCCACTGTGTTGAACACAACAAGCCCATACTGTGTTCCTCCATACTAGAATAACAATATTGCAGAAATGGATGTTAGCAAAATTTACAAAAGTCTAAAACAAAGTAAATATATAAACAAAGGTAAAACACTCACATCACCACCAAAATCTGTTTCTGCTGGGGGCCCTCCATTGAAAAATCTATAGTTAAAAAAAATAAAATAATAATCACATTTTAAAACAAAGATATTTGCATTATTACATAAACACTAGAAATAATGTGTCTTTGCGTCCTTACTCAATAGCAGGAAGTATGTAATTTTTTCTTAGAGACTCAAAGTAAGGTCCAAGGTTTGCAGTCCCCTCAATGACAAACACCACGTCGGCCACCTGGTTGGTCCCAGGCTTAGTAGATGGCTCCATGAATGTCAATCCTGCCACCATGGAACTAGACATTAAGAAAAGGGCAAATGTTACATGCAGTGCGACACTCGCCAGACTAAAAGCGTCAGGTTTTTAAATGCAGCAAGGTAACACATCAACTGGGAGAGACGATCAACAGCATCAGTGCTTCTTAATGTTCTTCTTAATGCAGCAAACTTGGCAGGTGTCATTCACAGCGATACAGGAAAAGACAGCGCAGTGTGAGTGAACACCTCTGCTATTTCTATTCCTATGTACGTTATGCACAAATAAAGTTCAGCTTTTACAATTCAACCGCATCAGGACCTGGTGGGCAACAGCAAATCAGAACCACTTAAAAAAGCTGAGATCAAAACAGCTCCGTTTGTGGGTAACGTGTGAGAAAGAACGAAAGTTAACGTTATTGCTCTCTGGGGCTATTATTCATGTGAGCTAGCATAAAGTTAACAACACCTAAACATACCATACCATCGTATACCATTAGCCCTTTAGAGTTGAAACACAAGCAAATGAAAGCAAAAACATCTTGCAGGTCAACAAGAACCAAACTGAACACTATTTACATTTCCATTAGCTTGACGCTAAACATCAATGAACGGTTTAAGCTAACACACTTATAACAACCATAAGTAGCCTGCCGGTATCTAATAGAAAGTAACGTAGACTGACCTGGTGATAGACGACTGCCAATCGAGTGGTAGGATCTATTAAACCTAAATATACCGTAACATTAACTTGAAACAACACTCACTACATGCATAGCTAGCTTAACGTTAACCATTTGTTGTACTTTTCACGGAAATGATCAAAAGGCCCGCCCATAACTTCTTCTTCGTCTTGTGAGCAGACAGATGCTCCTAGGAGGCGGAGTAGTGCCTCCTACCGTCCCAACCTTGAATCACACATAAGGGTCAGCAATTAAAATATTATTATCACGAATCTAATTAAGGAATATAGGTTAGAAGGAGTAGATTAGTAATAGTTTTATTAAACATAAAAATGTTCAATGCTGCCGTTCACCAACTCTTCATATGTGGTAGTATTAGATGGTACAAGATTATTTTTGATTGGATTTAAACTTTTGTTTGAAAATAACCTATTTTTTGAAGCCATCTGGCCAAAAATATTTATTTATCTACAACACTGAATCGTAGTTGATTTTTTTTTTCCAAATAAAATACTTCCTACATGTCAAAGTGAAAGCAGATCTCTAAAAGGTAATATAAATTCATTAAAAATATAAAAGTGAGAATAAAATTGCATAACCAGTCTTTCAAAGATTGTATTACAAATACTCCTGCATCTTTAATGTCCCATTACTGGTCAATCAGTATCCATGCTAAAAACTACGTAGCAAACAGCTCTTTTCCTGGAATATTTGTAACATTGAAAAAAAAAAATTTTTTCCCTGAGTTGTCACAATGTCATCATCTGTAGGTGTTTCAAAAGCTCATGTTAGTTAAGTTGTTAAATAATTATCATGTTTGAAGCTAGGGGCAAGTTCATTTGTATAACACCGTTAAGTTAGAAGGTGCTTTAAATGACACATAAAACTCAAAGACAAACGACAAAATATGATTTTAAAGACTGTAATAGAAATCTATATTTGAACATTTGTAAATAAACAGGGTTTATAGCGCAATTAATAGTCTTTGTAAAATTTAAATTAGTATAGGCAAACAGAACTGCACTGAACTTTAAGTGAACTGAGCTGCAAGTTGGAGCAGACCTCATAAAAACATGAATGATGTTCTTTAGTGCCAGGCTTTGACTCTGGGGAGCAAGAACAATTGTTCTGGATGACCAGAGCAACAGTCCATAACATAGTAATCAATAAGAAGTGTGTAATTATTCAAATAATATATAAACGTTATAAACCAACAACTGTTGGTGTGTTTCTCCAATAGGCTTCCTCTGAATGCAGCAATAAAGCAAAATCATTATATACATATATTTATATATATTTTTGTAACATAAAAATATATACAAGCAATTAAATTTAATTAGAAATTCAGTATGAGAAGCCTTACAGCACCTCATCAACATGATCATTTACTCTTGTGCTTCCAGTAAAGTTTAGTTTATCTCTTTCTGTGACCACATTTCCATCAAACCAACTGCTTCTTGTAAAAGAAACGTTCTTAATCGACGCCCGCACTGAGAGTGCTCTCAGTGGCATTAGTCACATGAAAGGTCATCTGTTATCGTATCTGCCTCGAATCCATCTAATGGCTGTCCAGAGCTGGATAAAGCAGAAGGCCAATGGAGCGCTTTCTTCAAGGGTAATATCTGTAAGAGATCTGTAAGATCTGTGAATATGACACAGTTAACCACTGTCTTTTACAGTCAGTTTTGTTAAATACTGACTGTAACTTCAGCATGTTTCTTGTAGTGAGCACATAGAAAAAGGGTTGGGAAAACATAGCTTTAAAGGACAACATGCAGAATAACTGAGGCATGATCCCTTACGTGAAGTCACAATAAAGACTCATGGAAACATGGGTAAGAGGTGAAATATCATAAACGCGTCACTGCAGTGTTTCATGCTCTCTGTAATGTAAGGCAGGTCAGCTCGTTCACGTTTAGACTAAACTAGCTGTTCCTGTTGTCTGTACTCTCTTATGTTTGAACTAGAACAGCAAGAACGCTGAACGATTTCTGAGTGCTGTTGAGCCAAATGTCCAGGAGATGTCAGCAAATATCTACAGTATAGTACAGCACATATCTGCTCTTTATGACAGAGACAAGGGTACAGATTGTAACTTGTGGGCCCTGCTCACATTGAGAATGTATTAAAGTTAGAAAAATGATAAGCTACAGGTAGGCTCTTCCTTTACGTGCTAGGAGCACTACTTAAATTATATTTAAATGAACATAAAATTTTTATATGAAACTTGAAACACTGAATCTATTTAAGGCTTAGCTGGTTTGCACACGTTCTATTGAGTGCTGAACACAAAAGTATAATTACTACAGCAGCTATCAGCATGTTAACCTGTCAGATCAGCACAATACACCGGTGTCTAACCTGTAGTGGTAACACATCAGTGTACTGTTTCTGTGGGTCCAACAATAGCATCCAATCCCCCGAGGCAATGCCAGCTAGTCAGCTCATTTCAGCGTTCAGCAAGCAGCTTCAGAGCTCATCAAACTCAAAACCTCCCACAGAAACATTGCTCCATAACAATTTAACCCAAATTCTAGGAAGGGCAGCAAGCTGTGGACTCAAGCAGCTCTTCCAAGTGGGTCCACAGCCAGCGACCTAAAAAAAAGTTCACCAGTGGGAGGGTTTATACTCCAGGCTACCCCCAGGATGCAAACACTAAAGCCGACAAGGAGCTGTTTATTATGAATGACCCACGTGGCCAAATTAAACTGACAGAATTGGTCATGAATGTTTGTGTGTGCATATATATGTGTGTGTGTGTGTGTCTGCGTAGGCACCTCTGATGCGTTGCTGCTCTCTGAGGGATATACTGTGTGTCTCGCTGCTTTGAACTTCAACACACACGGAGCCAGCAGTTGCCAAGCAATTACAGAAAGCCTGCTTTCCGGGTGTACCTTCAGAAGACTAGACAATGTTTTCTTTTTGTTTTTTTTCACTTTGTTTTTTCTTTTTTTTTTTTGGGTCAGAGAATGACATAATAAAATATGAATGAGAAATATGGTTGGTGTCTCTGTACTCCATGTCTGCGAGGTCCAGGTGGTGTGGTAAAGACAATCCATCTCCTGACCGTAGTATCCAGCTGGGACGCTGAAGGCCAGATGGTCTGCTCACAACAGGTAATCACAGCCAGCATGCTGATACACTGACATCCGCACAAATGGGTTACCAGAACTACCCAGAGCATTTGGGATGCTGTGATAGTACCCTCCCCTTCTAGTCTCTTGGGCTTTTTTCCATGGAGTCTGGGCACCAATTGCTGTGCAGCAGAAGTAGTGAGTAATGAAAGGGATCTTAAATATGGATTTTTACTTCCATTTCTTAAAGAGCAATATTCTTTTATTCATTATGCGAAGCTCCTCTTTAGCATTCTCTGTTTGAAGCCGTCATAGCAGAGACATAATGTCAGAGCATGTTTCACAGACATTTCTGTTTGTAAGGTGAATATCATTAAGTTCTTCCTTGAAGGTAATTTATAGAAAAGGTCAGATTCTGGACTCCTGTAGGAATACACTGTTCTCCTGCAGAGTCAAGCTACTTTATTACTCCTACTGGTTGAGGTTTCCTCTTGCATGCATTCATTGAATTAATTATTTTGAAAGGTTTTAGGTATTATTTATAGTGGAATATAGTCTTAAAAACTATATATATGGAATAATAGACGGTCTGATAAAAAGGTCAGAGTCCCTTCGCACAGTGTTTTCCAGATGAGAAAATAAAAGTTTGGAGTTTCAGTTCATGTCATGTAGTGAATTTTAACATATTATATAAAGATGTAGATTCAGATACATGCAGATGGTCCTGTTAAGAAACTTGTATTTCTAAAGTATCACCCAAAGCTATTGCATTCATAATGATGCGTGGGATTTCATTATCACTATGCATAATAATCCGATTTATTAACTATAAAAGCTAATGCCTTGCTGTCAGCTTTCTTTGGATAAATCCCTCCAGTGTGATACCAACAGCTCTGTATTGCACACACCTCCCTCAGTTTCCAACTTGCGCCCCCACCCTCACTCTTTGCTTCTTTCAGCTCACTGAACTGAGTGAAATGTCTTTCCGACTAAATGATTTTTTTTTTTTTGCACGGTGGGAACGTTGCCATGGAGACAACAGCCCCCCCCCCAAGCCCCTCCTCCCACTTTTCTCTCTCAACAGTGTACAGCTGTGCTAACTGGTGCGTTGTCTGATATGAATGTGCGTGCATGATCGCGATGAGTTCCGCTCCTCTTGAACCGTTAACACTGTCAGTGTACTGCAGGTGCCCTGTGATGACTGTGTCTATATACAGAGCTATCCTCCTCACCTCCACCAGTACACACATCCTGCATGGAGCTATTTCCTCTCCAGGTTTTCTCATTTGTGTCCTCCTCCTCCTCCTCCTCCTCACTGGCATTCTCCCGCTCTTCATCCCACTTCATTTGTTTAATCCTCTCCTACTCCTCCTTCTCTGTCATCCCCCTGCACGGCCTTCCTCCTCTTTCTGCTTTTCGCTGAAGTGCTGGGGTTGCAGATTGCTACTGGTGGGCATCTTCGCTTTAACAGGAGATAATAACCGCCTGACAAATAATATGAGTGTTTAAAAAAAAAAAGGGAGACAAAATGGAAATAGGCCATATGGAGAAAGGCACACAGGCCAGGCAGCCGTGCTCCATTTTGCATTTAGGCAAAATGTGGCCACAATAAAGAATTCATGACAAAGTGGCTGAATAATTACACACGACTTAATGCACAGCAGAAAGTTGGAGCGCTTGGTGATAAAAAAGAAAAGTTGGGTTCAGGCTACTTCAGTCCAGGTAGAGTGTTTTACCTTTCTTGTCTGTGTCAAATATAGACTGTACATCTGAAATGCCCAGGGCTTTTTATATATAGCACACTGCCTGGGAAATGTGACAGAAGCTTAACCACCTTTTCTGCCTCCCAACCCCAACGGATTAAAAGAAGCAAGAAACACAGATTGAATGATACATATCCTTTATTTCCATTTTCTTTGCTTCAGCCACACCGTTACTCACATATTCACTGACATCCTGTGACCTGATACAGCTGTCCTGACTGAAACAATCAACCCTGACTGAACCCCTCACTCAAATTCTCAGCGTTAACCAATAAAAAACTCAACCTCTTGAATAAATTATATATAAAAAAAAGAATAATAAAAAAAAAGAATACCAATTTGAGAAAGATAAATACAGCATAAACAATGTTATTTCATCATCTTTGTTTTTGACCACAGAGATTAACAATTGCTCGGTCTCCATTTAGTCGTCATTAGTAGTATTAGTATCAAGTTCATTGTCAGATTTTGCTTAAAGCATCACTTATATAATTTTTCATTGCATCAAGTTGACATCATTTATGTTAATATAAGCATGCAAACATGTTTCTCTGTGACCATTCAGAACTGCACTAACACGAGAAGACAGCGAAAGAGAGAGAACACGGAGGAAGGAAAGAAGAGGTGTCACACACAGAAAGGAAGAAAGAAAGAAAGAGGGCAAGATGGAGAGATGTGATGGATGAGAGAGCAGGAAGTGGTGGTGATGGGGTGGGGGGTGGGGGGTAGAGCAAGACATATATAGGTGAGAGGGAGGTGGGGGAGTAAAGCAGGAGAAAACGTAAGGGTTGCTGGAGAAGAGAACAAGAGAATGAGCAATCAGACAGTAATCAGACAGTGGGAAACAGAAGAGGGGGGCAGACAGAGGGAGGAAGAGAATAAGGGAATGTGTCGATTCCACTATGAGTTTTTCAATCTTACGCGGCAGTAATACAAAGACTAAATAGAGCAGACACAACCAGAGAGAGAAAAGCTGGGAAAGAGAGAGAAGCGTGGGGCCTGGAGACCACTGAATCAATAACATATCTGTGAATACAAGCTGATCAATAACTGCCCCCCCCCCCCAAGAGGACAAACCCCACAGGTATAACGCTGGATGTGTCACCTCCTTTACGCCTGATCAGGCACACTGCTGAGTCTCACTGCACTTCTGAGATCCAAAGAGGCGTCTCACCTGAAACGTACACACACGCACATCTTGTACCAAGGTGCGTATGTTTGTGTGTGAAGAGGATGAGAGAGAAAAGGCGAGGATAGCAATACAAGTAGCTGTAGTGAGGTGTTGTACTGTTGTTTTGCTGAGGTTACAGTAGCAGTCGTAGTAGTGGTGACAGACATGGCTTTATAAGTCTGTATCGTTTTACACAGGAAGTGCAGAAATTCCAGGCGCTTGTTTTCTCACAACACCTCCTCCCTGCTGTCTTGCTTTAAGGGGACTTAAATTTGTCATGATCTGTAGGCTGTAACAAATGAGCCTCGGATGTTTTTTTCTTTTTCATTTTTTTGTGATTCTTCTAGTAAATTTAATCAAAACACATCCAACAATTTCCAGTCACTGATCCATCAGTTGTTGTTTTTTTTCCCTCGGACATACAGTACACAAATTACTGAAAGAAGTACACAATCAACACAGTTACTTACGTCAGGCAACGGGTTAGAGAGGAGACTTGGGCTTAATGATTGGCAGCTGAGTTCAGAGACGACATAGACAATACAAACTAATGTCTATGAACGACAATGTTCCCCAACCTAGTGCAATGAGGCATGTACAGTATAGCACACACACATACACACACACTCTCTCTCTCTCTCTCTTACACACACACACACACACACACACACACACACACACACAGTGGCTCGTTGTAATGACACAGGACAGAAGACACGTTTGGCTCCAAGACAAGCAGTTTCAGTCTGTGGATGTTGGGATTTGGGGAGTGACAGAAGAAGGGCAAGGGAGGTGGTGAGCACAGAAACGTGTCACACAAAAGGTCACAGTGACAAACAGGCATACACACACACACACACATACAGACACGCACGAATACAAAACAAACACGCCCACAAACACGGAAACACACACTAATAAAAGCAACATGGACGTGTGTGTCCTTCTAGAGTCTTGTCAAAGACATGATGTGGACTTGAAGATATCAATTTTCTCAGTTGAAGGTGGGCGATGACTTTTTGAGAGAAGAAAACAAAATGTCCTGCAATGATAGAAAAATCAAATAGAGTGGTGGTATCCTTCTCTTCCATCCTCCAGTAAGTTCACTCCCACACTCCAAACTGATGCTGGTCCATTCCTTCATTCAGCCTGTGTAGTCCGACATTTGGAAAAGTCTGCCACTTTGGCCAATGATCAGTGATCAGGGTCAATAATCAATGTCTCTCAGAAGCTCACACCATCTCATTCTTTGTAATAAATGTAATGAATAAACTCTTTTCCTTATGGATGTACGTATGTACAGTGTACTGCATTACACAAAAGACAGAGCAAAATAATCGGAAAAAATAAAAGTCGATGCTCCAAGAGCACCACGAGGACGGGGACAAAAAGCATGAGGAGAAAGGACACATTTGAAGGTTGTGTAACATGCTTAGACCGTTAAGTCTGTCCTCATTTTTTCGCTCTTCTGACATCAATAAAGACCCCTGGACGCTTTTTCGTCTATCCTCTGGGAAAAATAAGAGCGATGTGTCTAAAAACCAGAGGGCATAGAGCCTGGAGAAGGTATCCGAAATAGCCAGGAGAATCCACCATGGATGTTCTGTCCTGCTAAGTACTACATGAATTTTTTTCCTATACAGTACGGAATATACTGTACACCAATGTTGCAAAGAAAAATATAGACGTAGTGATTTTCTTCTTTTATAGTCTGTACAAGGGCCTGAACCTCTGGTTAAAATGACCATTCTATGATGGCTTTCTTTCTCTTTTTCTTTTTTTTTTTTGTTGTCAAGAGGGAAAAGTTTGTCCCACCACACTCTTCCTAAATGAAATACTACACTAATCGAAAGCTCCCACGAACTACACACATACCACAATTTCTGTATGTATTTTTGAGTGCGTGAGTTATGTGTGTGTCTTCTCTTCGCTAGATCCCAAATGCACACCTCATATGTCCTACTGCGCCACTTAATGTCTGCATGTGTTTGTAAATGTGGAGTCTGATGCTCAAAGTGTAGCTTGTGGTGGATGTAACGTTTTCCCCAGCTTGGTTGAAGACAGCACAGGACTTGGAGGATTCATTAGAGGGAGCAAAACATCACTAGCAGTCGGACACTAGCAGTGTCTCTGCATCTCTCTTTCTTTGATGGAGAGAATTATTCACAGATGAGAGGAAAGAAAGGAAATTCTGACGCTGGAGAGATGATAATGACCTGAGGAAAGAGGGAATAAGAGAGAAAAGACAGATTAAGCAGGAGAGAGACAGCAGGGGAACGAGAGACTACATAAACAGGATGCAGTACTGTAAGTTTGGGTGGGGAGGAGGGAAGATGCATTACATAACCCCTAACATCTAGATTATACAGATGCTCAGCTCCTACATCTGACAGCTCCACGCATCCACTTTATCACACTCTCACAGTTATGCTTTTAAAGACTACCAGTTTTCCTGTTTAAATCTGAGTAGACAGTATGTGCTGCTCAGTGTGAGGCTGTGTAGCTACTATACTTAGAAAATCCAATACAGTGAGACCTTTTCACAAGCACAAATCAAGAATGTATTGTTTGTGGAATATAAATACACACATTACAATACAGCGCTGACTACAAAATTATTATATAAAAAAAAAATTCATGCAAAAAACAAAAAGTCAGTAGAGACTCACAGTTTTAATCGGAGTGAGGACTGTCCACCACAATATGTGGCTTAGGGGAGGGTGTTGTAACACTCTTCGACACAAATGTAGCAATTGCTTTTTCCTGCAGGGGAAAGAAAATATTTTGCTTATGTTAATTTATTCTTACAGAAGGATAACATTTTAATACATTTCACTGAAATAAATGAAAAAATTAAGATGCATTTTACCAACGTCCTCATCAACAACAACTATAATAATAATAATATAAAGTTTATTATTATTATTTATTTATTATTATTGTTATTATTATTATTAATATTATTATTATTATTATATCAGTCTTGTTTATTTATGGTAAATATGAAGTGTATTGATTTATTAAAGGGCGATTTTACAGATTTTAATGGGTACAGCTCTATTTTGGTGAGTCCATGTATATGAATGATATTAATTGCTTCCTTATATTCCTGCTTCTAGCTGAAAATATGATATCTGGAAGAGTTTTTCAACTCAAATGTCATTTCAAGAATTCTGGAGAAGCAGGTCGAGCAAGACTGCAACCTTCGTACTATGATCACCACATCATAATTAGCTAGAGGACATTAGCTAGAAGCAGGGATATACTTTAATATACACGTAGGTAAGACTAATATCATCCATATGCCTACATATTCTCCCCAAAATACAAAAATTTGCAAATTCATATTTTACTTGCATAACACATTTTCAGCTTTTACATTACATGTGTTTAATTATTAGATTAATTATCTGACAGTATATAAAGTAATTAAAATATGTTTCACATAGCAACTCATCCCTGGTGCATTTAATTGGATTAATAAAAACTTGAATATTCACTACAATCATGTCTACTTCTTTTACTGTTACTCTACCCTTTTTTTACTACTAATGCTATTCTCTGCTGTTGTTAATACTACTTCTAATGATAACTATGGTAAAATCATTTTGGTAAAATCATTTTGGTTATCATGCCCAGCCACAAGAGATAGGTCGAACATAACATAAGTGGTATGAGATCATACTCCTGACACAATGACGCACACAACCACACAAACCCACATGATCATATGGTCATTACCTCCACAAGCTGATGCCAGTGCTCTATTGGTTTGCGTGGATTGGCCAGCATGGCTGCCCAGTGCTCTCTCCCTGGACCATCAGCATCGCTGCCCACACGACACATCCCTATAACCTCATTATGACCAATACTGACACGGAGCAAGGGAATGGAAGAATGGAAGCAAGGACAGGAGAGACAAAGTGTGAGAGCACAGCAGAGAGCAGGGAAGGGAGGGGGTTGGAGAGAGAGAGAGGACGAGCATAGAAGCAGAGAGAGAGAGAGAGAGAGAGAGGGAGGGGGGCTTGTAAGAAACAGGCAGCAAAAGTGTCATTTATCAACCCTGAGTACTGGGAAAAGAGTACAGCGGCTGAGGAAGGATATTGAATAGCACCTCACAAATACACACAGCCCTGTATGAAAGCCTCATGCCAGCAGGGAAGCAGGCACGAGTACAAACATACAAAAGCACACACCTATGGAGATGCCAAATGGAGGGCAAACTACATAATAGGGAGGCGGCGCCTCCATACACAAACACATCAACCAGCCAAGTGTTGCTGCGAGCGGCACACAGACAAACACTGGCAGGGTTACATGTCTTCCTTCAACATTAGCATAAGTCATGCTTATTCATGAGGTGCCCGTCTATGTAAAACAGGCAACATCCACCAGGAGGCTGACTCACAAGGGGACCCTCATCATGTTCAACACAGCCACCACACCATCAAAATGTGACGACCAAAAGGCAACAGCAAACATCACACCGCATGTGCAAACACACATTCAATAAACAGCACACTTCACACTAATGATGGGTCTTAAAGCCCCCAGAGCATGCTACAATTCAATAACAGCTCACCAGTCATAGTCCATCACTGCAATGATGATGGACACACTCTCTATATTTTCATTGGGAATGTCAAACACCAGTGCCTCGTTGTATGTGGGATTCAGTGTGTTCTTCTTTATGGAGGTCTTCCTCTTTTTTAGCCTTCGCCCGTCACAGATCAGAGAGGCCTTCACGTACGGATCTGAAGGAGAAACAAAGAGAGACAGGGAGACGGAGAAAAGAAGGGGAATGACGAAAGAAGGGGTAAATAAAGATGATAGGGTTAAAAAAGAGAAAAAAAGGAAGAGACGAGGGATAAAAGGAGGGAGACAGAGAAAGAGGGGGAGTAAGCATAGAGAATAAGATAAGGGGGGACCCCTGCAAACACTGCTAGGTATTATGCTCAGGTATCCCTATCTGTAACACATAAAAGGCATGAAAATCAAGTCACCTTGGCAAAGCTGGATTAAAAACACAAAAGAGAGAAAAGCAACACAGGTTGAATCACTTCGGTTATCCATTCAACATGTGCTGCTCGGTGAAAGCAGCCAGGGAAATACACACACACACCCACGACTCCATTTTTATGCTGCATTTTTAAGCACCTTTCAGGCGCTGCAATCATCTTGGGACCACTGTAGCAATAATAACTGCATGTGGTCATTACCTTTTGAGATCTCGTTTAATCTGAGAGAGCATTGCCACTGCAATTACAAAGTCTTTAGGTGAAAGGATAACTAAAGAATAAGACCTTCAATAACGCTTTTGTTAAGCCAGTCTCAGCTTTTAGCAATCACATTTCATGATATCAGTATCGTGAGAAAACCTACTGCTGTTTTTATCTATTTCCACGGACAGACAGTAATTGTCTTAGCACTTAAACAGCAGGGAGCGACTTTAGGTTCTGTGTCTTACCCAAGAACACTCCCAACATATGAAGAGAAGGAGCTGGGGATCCATTCACCGACCCCTGAACTACAGCTGCCACATCGAATTTTGCTTACAACAAAACATAGTGAAGCAAATCTTTACTGAATGTTGCTTTTTTGTAACAAATGAAGTTTATGGCTTCAGGTACAGTAATTATTCAGAATGTACAAACTGTATTTCTTGAAGGAAAAATCTGCGCTGAGATTCTTTCACATGATCAATCTTGTGATGCCCAATTCATTCCAGGAATTATTTAGCAAAGATTTATAGTAATTTGCTGTGTTTCCCTTCCTTTAACACACTTCATCCGTTTCTACTCCAGTCAGTGATTTATTAGGTTTGAAGAAATCCCTTTCTGATCAACTTTATACACAAACTTTTACTTGCAACATGATGGAAAGTGGAATGATAATGCTATGATTTACCTGGAGCTGAATGGCACAAACTCCTTTATTCTACAGAGCTGGTACCATAAGAATAATATCTCTACATGTTTGTCATGTCGTTATACTAGAGGTTTGGCCACTTATCAATCAGAACAAGATGTGAACAAGCAACGTGCACCACCAGCAGCTGTTTTTAGACAGTGTTAAAGTGGTTTTCTGTCATATTTATCCTTAATGTTGAAGGTCTTACAGCAACATGATGAGTGTAATCTTTTACCTGAGAAGCCAGTCAGGTCCATGGCTTTGAGGTTGGTGGCCTTGATGACTGTAGCAGTGAGCCTGCCTGCAGTGGGCAGGTAACACAGCGAGAAATTAAGCTCCCCGAGATCAGCCTTCTCCTGTAGGTCACCGCACACACAAGCAAGGGTCAGAAATGGAGCATGAGCGCTGTGATCACAGACGGCATTAGAAACAGAGACAGATAAGAGAAACACTAACAGACAGTTATCTGTTGGTTTTCTATGATTATCGGACGCCTGAAAAGAGCTACATCTGTGACAGCAGGCGTCCTAATGTGGACAGGCAGAGTGTTTAGGCAGAGGGGACGTGCCGTCACTGTAAATGAGTCATATGCCAATCTGTCAATGTCCCCAAGTGGAGGAAAGCATTAAGCAGAGGCGACAAATCTTCTGGCTTTTTATATATCTCCCTCCACTTCTCGCAGCCTGTGGTCTCAGTGGCACCACAGTAATGACACCAGTGGTATTCAGGTCACACTGTGGTGTGACGACTCCTTGGAGGCTTTGAGCCTCACTAATCAATACCTTCCCAAGTGAAACAGTAAAATAAGCTGAGAGGCTGATACTTCAAACTTATTTAATAAATGAAATGCCCCTGCCAAAATTTTTTAGGACTTTGCTCTGTCTAATTTGCTAATAGCCTTATATGAATATTTCATATAAATCTACTTGAAAGGATAAAGAAGTTTGGCCAATGGTGCATTTCCAGCCATTTATCCAGACTATCTGTGTGTGCACTTTCCTTTGAGTCACATGAAAGCAAAGAAAAGCTGTAAATATGTGAATCAGATGAGAAATAGAAAACCTAATGGAAAAATTTAACCACAATTTAATCCTGAATTGTTATTAATGAAATATATAAAATAAAATAAACATTTAAATATTTGAATTGATGTGGTCTGAACTCACATTTTTTCCAGAAGGTCATTAAGAAATTGAATTTTTTTCTTTGGAATTTTGTTGCTTGATTATCACCAGTCCTTTGTGAGCAACCTGATATTTGGATTCACCTCATATTCAAAACCTGCTGAATTTTTCGAATACAGCATTTTAAATAATAAACACTAAAGTGTCAAAACCTGTGAACCAGTTGTTATAATCATGTTCACAAATTTGCAAAAACTAAAACAGGATTTAGCAAAAGTGAAAAAGAAATTCACTCCTATAAATTAAATGACGTTAAAATGTCAACGAGTGTTCAGCTGCATAAACAATAGATTCAGTAGAGTCAGCTAAGTTATTATATAATGAGGTGAACAGAGAGCACATGCTGAAACCTCCACATTATCTACATCTGCAAACTGAATATAATCTTCATCATAACCAGAGCTATGTACATACTCATGTTTGTATATATCCTGTTTTGTTTATTTACCATTTGGCACATTTTTTGATTAATTTTTTATTCAATTTCTCTTTGTCCGGGCTACAATTAAAATTCATTTTCAAATTATAACTGTATCCATTTTTACTCAAATGTTGAAATGAAACTGTCACTTGCGTCATGTTTGATATTCATGAGACTATTCACCACGGTTTCGGAGGATAATTTACAGCTGTAACATCCACAAAGCTCATTCAGATTTGATCAAATCTAATCTATAGTGGGCGTCTCCTCAAAATCAAGGTGATTGTTTTCTGTTGTCCTTACCGCTGTGCCCTCCACAATGTCCCTCCAAATGGGTTTCTCCCCGCTGCCCTCGCTGAAGTCCAGCAGGTTGTCCACTACAACCTGGCCTATCAGGTCGTGTCTGGAGAAGCGGTCGAAGTCGTACACAGAGAAATGCAACTTCCTGGAATGTAGCTCATTCAGCGGCACGCCGAACTGAAACGTCTCGTTGAACACTGGGTTTAAGGTCTTTCTGTGGACCTGAGAGAGAGATTACAGTGACACTCATTACAGTGTGGTCCACTAGACTTCAAAGTGTTTACGGCCTGATATACGGTAATAATATTAGTTTACTGTATTGCAATTATCAAAAAGGTACTGAATAAAACAAAAAAGCACTGGCATTGTATTTATTTTAGTATGTATCCCTGTATTCCCTGACCTCTCCTCTTCTTTCACTATGCTTACTTTATATGGGTAACCATTAAATATTTTGTTCATACCATGCATGATGAAGAATTATGGTAATTTGTCTGTAAAGTTACCAAAGTTATTTTGGTAACTAGCACAACTTTGTGCCTTTATTTTAACCATTGTTTTTACATTTTGGACTTTTGCATTGATCCTTTTACAGATAGGAGCCAAGGTTTTCTCAAACATAAATGTGTGCCAGATTTTGAAAAAAAAAACTGCAGGATGTTTGAAATGCTTAGCAATGTTTTGAATACACATCCAGAATCCCCAAAGACTCTTGTTTTGTGCTGGAATGAAAACTCTCTGCTCCAGAGTATAGTAAATTTCTAACGAGTTTCACAAGTTGTGACTCGCTCGTATGAGCGCAGCAAAAAAGTCACTGATAATTCTTGTCATGATCTTCAAAAAACAGAGTAAGTGCTGTCAAATGCACTGGCACACCTTTCAATGAAAAACTTTTCCTGAGAGGTGCAAAGAGCTATATTTGGTCAACATACTTTTCTTTAAAAGCAGCAATCTACACACATAATTACACAACTTACATCTTTGGCTGTGTGCTCTCATTGCAGTTGTTTTACATAAAATATCCCTGTGTTTGAGTTTCTTGTTTTGCCTATTTTCTACTCTTGTAAACAGCCCTGTTCTTCTTCTGTTTTATCCAAAACAAATTGAAAACATAAAAGGTATCGCTTCCTGTAAACCAAAGGGTTTTTCCTCACAGAAAAGCCACCACAGACTTGTTGTGAATATAAAGCTTTGATGAAGTGCCTGTAGGATGAATCACATTGCACTGAAAGCAGTTAAACAGACAGTATTACATGTAAAGGTCCTGAATCAGTTTTTTAAATTGACTGATCTGCATTCCTTCACAAAAAAAGACACAGGCTATACCAGAATTGTTTTGATTAATAGCGTGTCCAAACCTGCCAGAAATGTCCTTAAACAATATAATTAACTTCACCCCCACGCTGGCTGACCGTGTCCCTCAGCTAGCGAGAGAAAAGTGAATTTTACCCTTTCTTGTGGGATGAAAGAGCAAATCAAATCTTCTAAAATGAAATAAAAATCAAAAACTAAATTCAAAACTCAATATTTTGTTCCTCAACACGCACAAGGTACAAGTGTTCTTTCTTTTGCTATAGGTAACCGTATTTTTTATGATTAGACTGTGTGTGGTGTTTTCTGGTCGAATAAAAGGGAACACTTTAAATCAAAGTACGCAGTCTGATGGAAAGTGAGCTGCTGCCATTTCCTGCTCATCATATTTTAGCACATTGTAGACAACATGTGTAAATTTGTCTTTACTCTCAGTCCATCTCCAACACAAAACTTTACTATTTGCTGATTTACTGGAGGGATTTCATTTGCCATGAAAACATGCAACAAAGCTGGGGATAATTAAAATGTGACAGATACTCGATTTTCAAAATCCAACTCTCGTCACTGCATGAGTGGGTCTGTCACTCCGGCTTATTAGCACTTGATGATTACTTGTTAGCTTTGGATTAAACATGCAGCTGATGGAGTCGCAGTGCCTTTAGAAATCAGAAACACAAAGCTCTAACATCTACATGTAGGTGATGTCTGTTTCTCTCTTGAAATTATTTGGAAGGATGAAAGCGCGGCAAAATGCGAGTGGTATAAAAATTCCATGATAATGAGGATGTGATTGAAATTAAACAATCATCTGCACTCTAAACACAAGAAGAGCTGTATTATGTAAATGACTGAAGCATTCATGCTTTTCAGGGGCTGAGAGGGCTTTTGTGTTATACAGGAGACAGTCACACAAAGAGGGGAAACCAAACGGGAGAAATTTCAAACTGGTACAGCCTCATTGTCACACTTTCCCGGCACCACGGTCAATACTGACCCTTTTCAGCTGCAGAAATTCTCCCAGTTTTATCATGTCGTTGTATAATGCTACTGGTGATATTTATGGCTATAAAACAAGAACTAAAAGTCACATTTGTGAGGCCCCTGAGATCATACATCTTGAGTTTCTCCACAGAGAATAAATTTAGGCGACATGAGAACTTTTTGAGGACTAACAGTGCTTTTCTTGGTACAGAACGTCCTGAAATGTCCTGAAATACTAACTGAACTGTCCTCAAACTCCAGAATAAAACACTAGAGTTAATAAGCAGTGCCAGGCAATAATCTGAAGTGCATTATCTTAAAAAAAAATTATGTTGTAGATTCAATTAGATTACATTAGTGCAACTGTAATGATTCCCTATGGAGGGGGTTGGGTCATCAAAGCAGGATGGAAACAGGCAGAAGGAAACAGCCAGTCCGATCTGACGATTGTTAAAGCACGTGGAGAGTATTAACAGAACATTGAGGATGAAAGTCATCGATGAGGATACAAGTGAGAGTAGTTGTAGTACGTACCTTGGTCTGGAATTTCTTCTTCCTATCTGGCAGTAGGTAAATCTTCACATAAGGGTCAGAGAAGCCATTGGCGTCCTTCGCTGGCAGGTCCAAAGCCTTCAGGATCTTCACAACCAGCTGCTCCGTGCTGACACACACACACACACACACACACACACACACATGCAGAATAGCAAACTCTATTAGATTTTCACATGCTCATAAAAAAGATATGAAAGGCAAAGGTTGCACAAATTTACACTTATACACTGTGAGACCCAGACAGGATGAACCCCCACACACACAAACACCTGTCCAGGCTTTGTACATAGATAATGGCGTGGGAGGCTTTGTCTTTCTGAAGCAAGGAATAGTTAGAATAGTGTGTGTGTGTGTGTGTGTGTGTGTGTGTGTGTGTATGTGTGTGTGTGTCATCCCTGCAGCTGTATCATAGTTGCACTATCAGTGATGGTAAATGTAAGTACAGATGTGCAGCCATGGAGAGTCTGGCTAAAGCTGAGCCCATTAATAATCCTCAGCAGTACCTTTTATTCTCACAGAGCCGTTACTGCATAAGATATACATTAAAGACATTACATTACCTTTAGCACTGATCACTTAAGCGACTCGTTATTTTCACAGTAAATCAACTCGACTGGTCCTAAATGTGTAAGTAAAAAAAAAAATCAAAAGTTTAAAAGTTTAAAAGCCAGAAACATTGATTTGACAATACTTTTAATTATTATTATTAGGAAACTCTCAGACAGCCAACCAATTATCAAAAGTGTTGTTGATGATTTGTTTCAGTTCTAAAGTAATGTGTAGTCAAACTCATCAGCTATGTAATATTTTCTACAGCCAAAAAAATGACAGATTGTGGCTTTAAGATGAGTTTTAGTGTCTCACACTCTGAGTGTTATTCACTTACAAAAATAAAATGCCAAGAAAATATTACAATATTACATTGTTTAAAAATACTAACTTTAGTTAAAGTCATTTGGATTTATAGCAGTGTTGGTCCAGAAATAGCATTAGTGGCTCTCATTTTCCAAACCAAGCAGATACACATTCACAAGTGCACATGTAAGAAACAGTAGTGCTGCAGGCTGTATTTCTTTGTCACGCACACCAATATGTAAGCGCAAACACACTTGTGAGTGCAGCGTTACACGTCTTTACATTCAAAACCTTCCACTGACAGTCACGGCTGCATCTCACGCGCCATTTATTATGTATTTAATTACCAGATGAAGATGAAGATGGCTCAGAGGTCTTTAATTAGTCCTCGTTAGAATGTGTCTCTCTATGTTATCCAGCGTGTCAGCACTTCATTAGCTGCTTTGGGAGAGCTGTGTGACCTCTGGGGCTGATGATCGGCAGGACGAGCGTCAACAGTGACCCGGGCAGTTATAATGTCTTCTGCCTATGTGTTTATGTGTACCAACCACAAATAAGGCACGCTTTGATGACAATATAACCGTGACCAATCCGGACATATGTTTACCTCTGAATCACATCCAATTACGGAATTCTAATAAACAGGTCCATTCTGCAATCACATCAAATCAGGGAAATGATACAGAGGGCAAAAGCTGCAGGAAATCACATCCTCAGCTCAGCCAGACAAAAAAAATTTAACCAGTTCAAATATGAGTCTCATGATCATTTAATCCAGTGACGTGAGTAACCAGTGTCCCTGCAATGTTTAGATGCACATTAATGGAAATCGACAGGAAGCTCACGCACACACACACACACACACACACACACACACACACACACACACACACACACACACACACAAACAGAAAAACCCACCTCTACCTGATCATTATGAATGATCATGATAGGATTATTATCATGTTATATTACAGAACAAGACATGAGCCTGAACCAAAAACACAAGATTTTTTACACAATCCCAGGACACACTGCAGAGCATATACCTATACTGCTTGTGCAGGGAGTGAAATTCACGGCCTTATTCCTGGCAGACAATGCCCGAAAGCTACAGTAGCTGTTAGTCCCACAGTGGAAATATGTCAGCTTTTAATGGGATTGTCAATAGAAATGCCTTTCCCAGAGGATCTGAGGAAGATTGACATTGTTGTTCTGACTGTTACACTCCAAACAGCGGGGTCTCACACATTAACATACCAATCTCGTCACAGTTCCAGTGCTAACACACCTCTACGCGCGTGTCTACACACATGCCCACACACTCATCCTGCAGCTACATCTCTAATCTCTTGTCTTTATTCCCCAGGCACTCCAGCTCTCCTTCCCCCCTAGCTAAAACCAGTTCCCTCCAGTGTAATGACAGACAGAGACATGCATGACATAAATTATCTTGTGACCATATAAACGGGGGAAAAGGGACACATGCATACAGTAGTTTTAATCATTAACCTCACTCCCCGTGCAAGTCCCTTGTTAATTCTCTGTGTCTCTAGAAGTAACACAGTCTGGTGTTATTACATGTTGACGAGGGCTGCTGTTTAAAGTGGTTCACCATATATAATTCAGGAGTGAATCAGCTGCTCGCTCCCTTTCTTTTCTGACCATCAGCACTTTCACCCATTCTAATGTTTCTACATGTCAGGGCAGGCAAATGGGGGCTGGCAACACAGCCGCAGACAGCAAGCTATACGCTCCTCCACACAACCCACAACCAGCCATATTTACAGTGCACACACCCCCACATTCATATGCATATTCTCCCATCACCCAGTCCACACAGCTTTGATCCCACCAATTACTTACTTAGACCCCAATTCTACAGATTCAATGGAGAATTGTCAAAGCAGCAAATTAAAGTCACAACAACAATCTGTGCCACACAGCACATACAGTAGCTGCTTTGTCATGTACTGTACATTTATTGGTTGCTTAATTATTATTTCAGGATTATCACAAACAAATCAGTCCACATGAGGATACACACAGTACTCCCTGTCACAAACACAAACTGCTTTTCTTTTTGTGTCTTCTGAAGACGATAAATATAGTGAAAGGTTTTTTTCCAACAAAGCACTATGTTCCTCTTCTGTGCCATGAGGAAATTGTGTCAGCGTGTCTGTTCGGCATTTTCTGACTAGTGTTTGAGGAAGTTCACACTCAATTTTAAGATCAAAGCGATGCAAAAACAAATGCATCAACAATTATTTATGTTTTTCCAAATAGCATGCTAACCCTCTAAACTAAAAGGGTGAACATGAAAACAGTATACCTGCTAAACAGATGGATGTTAGTGTTAGAGCTATGGAGTTATTTCAGACGTCCCTTGTTCACTCAGCACTGCGCTCAGATTTCCTGCAGACAACACTGTGTGACTCACACAAGTGAAGTTTTTTCTGTGACTTGACTCAGCATGAAACTCTTCTGCTTCAATCATTAGAACAAAACATGAACATCTGTGTTGGATAATATTTGGTTCTTGCAGCTTGCATAAAAACCTTGAGGTAAATTTTAACTATGACTCTGAAGGTGTGTTTAAGCATCCAATCACTGAGCTTAAAGTTCAGTAATATCAGCTGTCAGAGCCAATGCAACATGGAATTGTTGCTCAGCGTTGCTGCCAATTTATCTTTGTGGCAAACTGGCGCAACAAAAAAATCACAACAGCATTTTCCGCAAAGGCCGTCATTAGAAAATTTCATTAGACATTTGTAAAACTGGAGCAAGTAAGTTGTTTTGGTGTAAACTTTCTGACTTACTTGAAGGCGTAGCGCAGGAGGAAGCTGATCTTGCCACAGTTGTCACCCTGTTTACCTTCACCCAGCTCCCCCTTGGGTCTGTAGAGCTCTGGTTTGATCTGCCCAATGCTGGTTACCTGCTCCTTCTCCTCACCGTGGAAATCAGGACTGGAGAGCTGGTGAGTCATGGGCTTGGGCCTAAACACACACATAAGAGCTCAGAGGGTGAATATTAAGTGAAGCACACACACACACACACACACAATTCTGGCTATGCAACAGCGTGATTCAGCAGCTTAATTAGAGGTGCAGTGGTAGCTAAACCATCTAAATCGAGTTAACCTACCGTTTTTATTTGCATAAGAGTTTACACACCTGGTTTTTTTTACAAACACAGTCATCACAGTAAGTGTTGTCAAATCAAGGTGAGTTGTGTGATGATAATGAAACTACTAGACTTGATGAAAAACGCAGGCACTCATCTAAGCACATAAGCTTCTAGTGAGCTCTCAATACGTGATACTGACCGTGAGGCCACTTGCTGCTGAGAATGAGCGTTGGGCAGATCTTTGTGGGGTTGGGCCCCACCTTCCGAGTTGGGGACATCTGGAGACATCTGACTCAGCTTCAAAGTTCCTAACACAGGGGAAAATGGACAGAACAGTCGTTGATGACTCACACGTCTCTCCACGCTGTCGTTACAGTGGCTCTAAAGAGTTTTCTTGTTCTGAAAAGTATTGTCATTGATTGTTATCACTGATTGCACTGATTGCATTACATTGATTTAACAGCAGAGCCAAGGGAAAAAAATGTGCACACATATTTACTATATAAGCCAGAGTGAAAGGCAAACAACCCAGTGGTGTATGTTCATCTGCAATAAAGGCAGCCAGCAAACATTTGACTGTGAATAATGATAAACAACCTGCACTAGTGTTGATGGCCAGTGTAAATACAGCATCAGAATGAACACTCATAGCTGTTACCTAAGCTGTTTCATGAAATCAGGTCTTCATATTTTTTACAACAATTTCAAACACTCTTATTGTGAAAACAGCTTTATGTTCTAACTGCTGCTTATTTGTGCAAATGTCGGGCTTAATTGGATTTCTCAGTGATCTCTTAAAAGTGCCTATTAATAAATAAGTTAGTGTGTATTTATTCTAGGGCAGGAACTGACAATGTTTTATTTATTTATTTTATTTATGATTTTACCATATTACCAACAAACAAAAACATTAATGCAACTTTAAGAAATAAACAAATTCATAATTAATGAAAATGCAGGTGTTATTTGTTGTAATTAGAAGCTCAGCTCAAAGACATGGTGCAGCCTGTATCTACAGTTTGCTGCTACATTACTGTGTCTGTCTGATAAGAAACCAGCACAGTGAAAAAGTAATATTTCTTGATTGTAGCTCTACTGAAAGAAAACCCATTTATATGTACAATAATGGTCAGCATTCATCACACGCCACTAGTGCAGCACAGATAAATTATTTTTACTGTATGTAGGTAAATGTATTAAATTCAGCCCTGTGAGTATATTAAAATGAGAAGTTATTGACCGAGGCATTACATTACTCTCACAGAGTGGGATTAAGAGTGTCTAATTTCTGTGAGCTCCCTCTCTTACCAGCATTGTTGGGGTATGAGTCCATGTCCAGGTAGGAGGGCTCCTGGGTCTCATGTGGCCCCCCAACTACACCTCCAACCTCCCCCCTCTCCAGCCCCACCAGGTCAGAGAAGTGGGGGTGATGCTGACCCTGCTGACCGAGAGAGGGGTAGAGCGAAGATGAGGAGTGGCCCTCCTTCCTCTGCAGCAGCGGGGGTAAGAGTGAGGACCCCCCTCCGCCTCCGAGGCTCCCGACCCCAGCACTTCCAGGTAGCAACCCTGATGTCAAGCTCAGTCCTCCACCTTCCTTGTCCCGCCATGGGAGCCAGCAGAGTTTCCAGGAGACAAATAAGGAGACAGAAAGGAGCACGATGCCACAGAATGTCACGATGACCGACAGCAGACTGACAGAGATCTCTACAGAAGACCAGAGGAAGACATGGAGAGGAGACAAGAAGAAATCTCATTCAACAGACGTATGAAGAGAATATAGTTTTAAGAAGATAAATCTTCAGCCAAATACAGCTGAGCCTGACGGATTTTGACATAAACTTAAATATTAGAAAATAAAGAAAAATGTTGACCTTATGGTATAGTCAGCGGATCACCATTATTACACTTCATCACAAACTGTAACAACGATATAAATGTGTATGACAAATGTCACTTTTATCCACCCAAACTTTTATCTGGGTACCAAGGAAGTGTTGATGCAACACTTGCATCAAAATGCAAAAATTGGACCAAAATAGTCGAGCGACTGTTTAAAGGACAGACCTAAAACACTATCCACTGAGCCATGCTTCTATGACAAGCAACCTAAGGAATGTGTCTACACAGCAACGCAACATACAAGTACCTAACAAATCCACTAAGCCACTTCTTCATCAACAATCCATCACACATCATGGAGCAGGAGAGGAAACTCGCTGCAGGAACAAATTAGTTGCATATCAACCCTCCCCTGAAGCTCAAATCCCACATTTGAATCCTGAGCTTAAAATGGGGGCAAACATTGGTGGATTGGATATTCTTAGGGGAGGAGAGGAGGTGATGTGGGGCTGGGGATTGGCAAACAATTAAAAAAAACACCAACACCCACAGTGATGTCTCTATGTAAAGTCATCCTGCATTTTCTCATGCTTAGGTGCTTTTTAATCTGTAACAGCTCAAGGACTGTGTCTGAGGAGTAGTGGTGGTGATGATGGTGATGTTGGGGGGTTGTGCGGATTGGTGGGGGTAAGGATGTGGGGTTGGGGAGGGTGGGTGGAGTATGACTCATCCGAATGAAAAAGAGAAGAAAAGCGCTGTTTCAGCAGCAGACTGCTGGACACAGCCACAGCCTCGGTCAAAGAGAGCAGCTCCACAGCTTTGGGAACTTTTGTTGTTCTTCTGGTTTAAACTGCACATGTTTGAGCCTGTGATTCATAAAATCATTAATGCATTCATGAATGTGTAAATAAATGTACATGTAAATAAATCTACAGAATGCACAAGCAAAATTTTAATGGTCCAGAACCACTTGATGTCTTCTTAGAACAGTATTTTTTGGATGTGATGACTGTTTTTAAAAAAGGGCCAATCAGAGGCCACTATCTTTAAACATGACTCTCTAGGCCCAGAGCTTTAAACATGAATATTCATGGTTATAAGTAGACCAACAAGACTTATTACAAAACAGTGTGCAGATTTTTGTATTCTTCGCCAACTTGCAGCATCAAACTGCAATTTTTGCCTCTCGCCATCTTGGGCTGCATCCAGTCCGGGCATCAATTAACAATTCATCCTGTCCTTTGCGCAGGCAAATCATCACCTTTATTTACAGTATATCAGCACTGTCATATGATCAGAGGAAAATGTTTCCCTCTAATCTCCCACAACATGCTTGTGCAGACCCACACAAAGGCTTCTTGTTCTTTAACCTCTTTTCCTTCTATTTACACCGAATCAGAGTGTCTTTATGTGCATGACAAAGACATAAACACAGTTAAATCAGACAAAAATACTGAAATCTTATCTGTAACTGACTGACAACAAGACTGAGAGCAAATGAGTGAAAACAAGACAACAGCATCCAATCCTCCAGCCCTAGCGTACATCTTCCGGAATTTGGTTCCCCTTCTGTCTCTACGCCGCGTTTTCTCTTTCACTCTCTCCTCTATATAATCCCCTCAAACACCCCTCATTCCTCGCTGTCATTTCTTGTCCCATGCTGTCTCCTTCTGCATGCTCTGACTTTATTCCTCTCCTTAGCAACTGTCTCTTTGTTCGTTACCCCTACCTTCTCTCCCTCCATCTCTGTCTCTCCTTCCTAGCTCTCTCTTTGGTGAATTATTCATCAGTCTGTGTATATTGTTAATCAGCACTTGTTCAAAAGATATGATTGGGGGTGGGGGGGTGCAAGGTGGGGGATGGGCAAGGAGACATCGATCTGTCGTGGTGGAGAACAAGATGAGGTGGGAAGTGAGGAACAAGCGACAGAGAGGAAGAAGAAAAAAAGGAAAAGAGCGAGAGAGCAAGGCAGGAGAGAACATGACGATGGAGATAAGGAGGCAGGGGGAGGGTAGAGTGATGGAGCAGGAAGAGAGGTAAAGGGGGCAAAGGAAGACAGGATGAGCTAGAGAACATCAGGAAAAAAAGCACAGTGGTGATGTACAGGAGCGAGGAGAAATAAAACGATCCAAACCACAGAATGGCTGGAGAGAGCTGAAAACAGATTGGTGCCCATGTTGAAACAGACATATAAGCTGACTGTGTTTATTCCCTCTATTTGTTTCCACGGACGAGGAGGGGGAAGATTAAGGGAGGGTTGATAGATGCAATGCAACTACCACACCATGTGTGAAAGAGTAGAAACTAAAGAGGCAATGATAGAGTGAGAAAAAGGCAGGGCAACAGAGAGACGTAGGAACCAAGCTGACAATGATTTAGAGGGAAACCTAAAGAGAGGAGGGGTTTAAGGATGAGAAAGGTTAATGTATTGATCTGAAGGGGAAAAAACAAAGTGAAGTGGCAGAGGAGTAGGTTGTGTGTGGTTGGCAGATCAGGGTGTGCTGATAAGACACGGCTGTGATCAAACGTGTGCGGGTACTGTCGGAGGCCAAAGCACTCTCCTCCATTTGTCTCTCTTTAGGGCTGTCGCTGTACCTTCCCAAGCACTGATCCTGCCAAAGATCCATCGCTAATCCACAAAGCATAAAAACCGAGTCAGTAGGTGGATGGGTATGAGGCCTCTGAAGTGCACTGTGAAGAGCGACTGAGACTCCCTGTCGGTCAGCAACTGATGCAAGCCCACTGGGAGTCGTACATTGCTCCACATCAAACACATCTCTGCTGCTTACACAAGCCATTCAGTGACAGCTTTCAGCGGTTGTGGTCCTCAGAGGGCTTGGAGACGTCCGCCAGCAAACACAGAAAAATCACATCTGGTAAGCGAGGGGGGCAACGCCTAAAACCATGGTGTGACATTTCTTCACAGAGCTATCCAAATCTCCAGAGGCAACATGCAGCCAATCCAGTCTAATCTACACTGAGCCACAGATATCCATGCTAATCTGCATAACAGTGTATTGCACTTCCAAATGCTTCAGTGAGAACCCACACATAATACTCTTCACACAATACACTCCACGCTGTAGCATGATGCACCTGCTCGGTTTGGTTAAAAAAATAAATATAGTCATAATCCAGCTATGAGATAACAATCGCAGAATCGTACTGAGACTCTTTTGGGGCTCGTAAAAGAAATGGGATGGACTGTACCGTAGCCGTTTCAATCTAGCAGATGAATATTTCATGGTTTGTTGCTTTGAGTGCACTGTACCTCTAACCATCTTTAAACATGAGCACTCTTCTTAACATTGGCCAGCTCTTTGCCTTAAAGGCTAACATACAATATGTCATGTTTCTGCATGTATCTGCAACAGATGTGGCAATACTGGAGTGTTTATTTTAATGCTACTGCCTTTGTGACAAAACCATGCAAAAACATTTCAAGTATTAGGTGGAAATCCTGATTCGCAAACAGCTGCATACTAAAAATCTTCAATGAAGCCCATATTAACTGAATGCTTTTTAAGTGGGTGATCAGTTGCTTACAGACATACTCAAAATCTTTTTAGTATCAAAGACTTGCCCCCAGAGGCTTGAAAGGTGTCTGTAAAGTCCACATTTTCCTCCCTCACAGAGTCCAGCAGCTGTAGGTCCACTTTAATATATTAAACAGTTTTTTTTTCGTGGTATAAAATATAAAACATGGCTTGGGACATGAGTAGGGGAGTGATCTGTTCTGCAGTAGGTGTTCGACATGTTTCATACTTCTTCCCCTGCGAAACCATGTTATTATTTGTGCACATTTAAACTGACACGAATCAAGCTGACTACAGCCTCTGTTCTACATCAAGGAGAAAACACCCAACTTTTATAAACCAGGGGTAAGCCTTTGATACTCGCAAGGTACATTTTGGGTGAAGCTTAAAGACAGGACACGAGATAGATTTCACTCTGAGGCTTTACAAATTTGTTGAATCATCTGAACACAAACATTACAAAAAGCTTCTCTTACTCTGATGGTATTTTGAAAAAGAGTACATTTTGACATATGCAGACATAATCAGAATGATTTACGAGAAGCTAAAAGTGTAGGTTACCTGTGTCCGGGCTTCTGTTGCGACCTCTCAGCAAGTAGCTGAACTCCTGGCAACGTTCGCTCTGGCTGTACCCTCTTGGGGAGTTAAAGCACAGCTCCTCCACCAGCACCAGCGCCTTCTTACACAGGTCTTCATCCCAGTCCCCCGACATCCTCCAATCTGCATTGCACTCTCACCAGCAGGCAGCTAATGACAGCGCAGCCCTCACCGCCCTCACCTATTGGACGGCGCTTGGGTAAGCACAGTGTTGGCCCGTCCACCTTTTACAAAGTGTGAACTCAGGAAGAGGCGGCAGAGGAAGCTGAGGGACAGCAGTGATGGAAAAAGAACACGAGGGGCTCTGCAGGGTGTCTTGGTCTGGATCAGAGAAACCAGACTGATGTGCCCATGGATAACTGAGCGACACCCACCCCTCTCAGTTTTCCTGAAAGAGATAAAAAGAAAGAAATTGGCAGTATGAGTGTAAGGACACGGAAGTGTACAAATCAAGTTTTTGGCAGATTGGTCTTCTTACCCATTAAGTAAGAACACCAATGCCAAAACCATCAGTGCGTCCCTGATAGATCATTGGCTCCAGTGCTGCATAATGGTGCCTTAGCATTCACTATGAAGAGTGACATGAGGCAACTGGCAAGTGACAAAATGTAACCTTGTTGGAGTCACCAGTAAAGTAAAGTTGCCTAATGTGTGACAACATCTGTCAGATTTGTGAGAGATTGGTCAAACTCACAGTAAAGGTTCAGTCTGTGAATATAAACAAAACACACACTGTCCAACCAATCTAGCCACTAATCCAGCCGCTATCCAACTGTCACTACCACAAACATTGTTGATCATTCTTTATTTTGTTTGGTAGAAAACACTTCTTGATGAAAAACTGATGACATCCAGAGTTGTGAATTATCTTCATCAACAGGTAATTTTTTCAGTAAGTGTATTGTTGTTGCATTTATCAAACCACTATTTAATTTCCATGCTTCTCCTTTGCACAGGTGTCGCCATATGAAGCTCTTCAACTAATACAGACCACATAAAGTTTATGCATCGGTTTGGCACTACTAGCATGCTTTTTATATTGCAGAGATTTAATTCCATGTTATTATCAAAAGTATAATTTAGCAAATTTGAAAATGCAAACAAATCATAATAAGATTTTCTTTGAATTACATTGCCGTACATTATTGGGGGCTACTACTTAACGATAAAGGATTGATAAATGTAAAGCCAACATTGTGTAAATATAAGCCACCATTTCAGCACACTACACAATAAAACTTTTTAATACTTAAATGTCAACCTATTTACTTTGAGTAATATTAAATGCCTCAGTTTTTACTCAGAACAGTGCATACTCAGTTGTACTGAGCCTTAGTGACAATGATTTCCAGAGGATACAGAGATAATTCTGGTGTCTAAAAACCAATGACTCGGCCACTCATATCAAAACATTATGTAATATTGCAAAGCAAAACACTATTTATTGTAATTACAGTGTAATTCAGGTAATAATGAGGTCTCTTGTGTTGAATATACCAAAATAATCACTTTGAGAGTAAGAGAGACTGGTTTCTTTCTCTTGGTTGAAAACAATGCAGCTTTCTCAAATTGAACTTCATGTTTTGCTTCATTAAAGCAACAGAACATACAATTTAGAGTATTAAATTAGTTTTAATAATGTCATAAAGCTACGGGTTGTGTGCTTTACCTTTACTGAACTTGATGTTCGAGGTTTTGAGCCATGCTGAAATTGCACGCTGGAGAAGAGACACTCTACATGTAAAATATTTTTCGCAAATGGATTTGGCTGTGGAATGCAGAGTTATGCCTGGAGTGCATACATAACCTTTAGCTTGTTATTTTGCTAATGTTTCCAAGACCAGAAATGGGAGCCTGAAGATACGTGTCTTCTTTTCTTCACTGCAAACTGGGAAACGGAGTCGAGCTCTTAGTCATCTAGCTCCTACAGTAATTGGTGGAATGCATCGGTTTCTATGGTCTCTCCACCACATCAGCATGGATTGGAAGTCAATGTCTGATTTGTGGAGACTCTTGTTTAAATCTGTCCTCCAGCATCTCCTGAAAAACAATTACAATAAATCAATCAATATGGCGCATGAGCACGAGTGCAGCAGTGACAAAATAATGCTAACGACACCAGTGAAAACCAATGTGTTGAAAAAAATATTTCGTAAAACATCAGACACAGATATAATTACACGTTTTAGGTCTGTATGTCTTATGTGTGTACTGCTTGTCCTTCCAGTTGAAGGAGACTAGACTTCTTTAGCATACTGTCTTTATTTTTGAACTCATTCTGTCTAAATAAAAACAGGTCAATGCCCAAACTCCAGCTACTCGCAGTCTCTCAGTCTCCAGAGAGTCTGACTGAAGAGAATGTATGCAAAGTTGTGTCTAATAATACTGATCCCTTGCAGAAACCCTGATTTTTAATGTGTCTTGTGGTACAAGCTCTGGTCTCATTGGAAAATAAATCACTGGTAAACTAATGTTCATGGTGAGAGGTCAGCTCACCTTTCCACAGACCTACTTTGTCCTTGCAAAGCGGCAGACCTATTTCTCAAGCAAGGTACTTCGTCAGACAGGGGAAGGACTATTGATCATTTGATGTATGTTGTTCTGTGAAATGTCAACGCCAGTCTTTGTGCGTTGAGTGGCACTTCCCTAGAAAAGTTTTCCTTATGTGTCCATCTGTCTCCCAGCCATCAATCAATCACCACATTAGGCAAAGACATATTTCACTCAGAACAAGATCCAAAACAAGAAATGCTTCCACTCCCTTTCTAGTTTTCTGTCTCTCCTCTTGAAGACAGAAACCCACTTTCCTCCCTGGTTTGCTCTCTGTCACTGTCTCTTTTGAGAAGCTGATTGTCAGATTAAGATAGTCTGTCAGTCTAAAGGAAACTCAGATAATCCAGTCTATTTATCTGTCCATCTCAGCACAGCCTATTCTAGAAATGAATCTGAAATTAGTGAATCAAAACGCCATCCAGACCCAACATCCTACACCAGCCCTCCTCTTACGCCCCCTCCACTCTGTTCCATTAAGATAGTAAATCTGTCTGAGTGACTTTAAAACCCAGGATATCTCAATCTGAGGAATGGCTGTCTGGCACAAAACCGCCTGCCTCAAATGCCAGTGAAAGCATCAGGAAAGAGTGAGAGGAAAAAAGAAATGGAAGAGATGGACGGACAGAAAGAACGATTGTGTAGCAAGAGACTAAGGAAGAGCGAGACGGCGGGAGAGAGATAACAGAGATGCTGACATTAAATTGGAGGCGAGACAGATGAAGGAGGGAAAAAAACTGGAGCAGAGAAGGGCAGAAAAAAACATAGGAAGCTCGCGGCGAGGGTGACACAGCAACAATGGTAATCAAGGGTTTGGGGATGCAATTTACTACAAGCAAAATATTTACAGAGGCTGGTTATTCACAGATAAATGTGTCTTCAGAAACAAGTGGACGAACCATTCCACTCACACAGCGCCATGCCCAGAAATGTACATTCCTAGTGTAGTGTACAGAGCAACACTAAACCTCCCACAGACGCTCCATTGACTGCTGTTCTGCCGGGGATCAATACTCTTAGGGAACAAATACGCCACAACACAGTCCAGCCAACCAGTAAGATCACTGTCTGACTGGGCAGAGGAGATAGGACAGCACGCAAGGTCACAGTCTAATCACACCACGAGGAAATAACATCAGTACACGCAGATACTGTCCAATCATATAAAAGAAAGAAGAGAGAACAGGAAGAAGTCGATGCTCAATTATGAAAGTAGCTGGCCGGTCTGATGATGAAAGATGCCGCTTGCACCTGAAACAAGGACTATAGGCCACCCATTAGTGGCATCAATGTAAAGTATATAAAGCTAAATATGGCGTTATATCGTTATATATTATATGTCATATAGAAGCACATGTAACCCTGAACAGGTGTCCTTGAGCACTGCATTTACCCTCTGGGTGACCCATCGTTACGATAAGAGTATGAGCTAAATATATCACTTTTAATGGCTCAGTCCAGCAGTTACATCCTCAGTCTAGCATATAGGCAATAAAGAAGATGATGCATTTATGTTTGTATCCCGTTATAATAAACGGAATAAATAACGGAATAAAATATAAATAACGGATCATTCTTGTATTTGCACAGGAAGGACAGATTGGGAGCCGCCCCCAGGTGCACAGAGGGCTTAGAAAAGAAAATCCAAAAAATCCAATCCATATTACAGTGAGAAAATACATTGAAACATTCAGATATGAGGGAAAAAATGACTTGACACAGTGCGTTTTGTAGCTGGAGCAAACACCAATAAATATTTATCTAATACCGAATGCACTCCCTCACTCTTTTTTGACTGGCTGTACTGGACTTCTTATGATTTGGCTCGACACTCCTCATACAAGAATTTCAGTGGTTTTCTCCCTTCGCTCAGAAATGAAACCGAAAACAGCCACGAACAACACAAATCCTTGAGCTGGGCGAATTTGATAAAACCCAGGGAGGCGGGTTCTTCAGTAAAAAGGATCATGTTAGAGAGTGCGACTGAAATCTAAAATCTGTAAGTGGAATCTGTCTGTGAGGGATGAATCACACACCTCAGCTGGGTTTGGGAATTACAGTGATAAGGCATTTGAAATGCTGCTGTCTGCTGAACAAGATGTTGAAGACATTAAGATGCTCACCCCTAACCTGTGATCCATTTCATTTATTTGGCATTTCATTTTCTAGAATATATTTGTCTTTACATTGAATAAAACATATCACACGTGGGTCTGGTTCAGGCAGCAGTTGGATTAATAGTGTTAGTTGTAGCAGTGGAAGCAGAAGTAGCAGTGTTACCTCGAGGTTTTTATGATTTTAATTTTAGAGTTCACCTTAAAATTGTTGTTTTAAGATTATGTCCTTATTCGCTTTTCAGAAAATCGTCTCATATTCAACTAATGGGAATCACCATTTATTGGTAAAATGTCTGTTTTAACAGGGAGACACCAAACACTTTCATAATTGCAAAAATTCAAGTTAGAACAGTTAGACCCTTTTTGTGTGAGAACATAATGCCTCTGTAGACAAAAGAGACTAATCCATTGGATATACCTAATAGGATGTTTCAGGCGGATCTCATTGAACCTGATTTAAAGTGTTGCTATCTGCAGCCACGCTCTTTCTTTTGTTTTCATCTGTACCTGGAAGTCATCTTTAATTGAACCTCTCATCCTTGCCCTGAATGCCTTTGTAGTTGTTTTTGTTTTAAAGTCTTTAAATATTCTTAAGTGTTTAAGCTAATTTCACACTTCCCATGTCTCTGCGTTTATGGCAGTTTTCACATTCTCATTGAAAACATGTCATTTCAAGTCTTGTTTGTTACACAGAGACTGGCGACTTGGCCCTGTGACCCCCTCCTCTCTGTTCCAGACTTTGATGCTGTCTCTACTGCTCTACCCCGCTGGGGCGCACCGTGTTGTGTACCACCTCAAATCAATGCACTCATGCACCGTTAGATCATCTCCCATTCGTCAGGAATATCCCTGATTCATAGAGGTCGTGACCTCCCTCCGCCGGCCTCTCTTCTCCTTTTTGTTTTGCATCACTTCCTTTAGAGGCCACACTGATGTCTGAATGAGACAATGCTATCATCACTCCTTCCTGCTCATTCGCCTGTGACAGATTGATGCACAGGGCTAAACAGATAGTGCTACTACAATGCATCTTTTTGGTTACTCCACTGGAGCAGTGCTGTGTTATGCCAGGACAGAAATGGCACCGTATGAGGCCAAGATTGAGCGTGGGGATATTAATGTCTATTGACTAGAGGTAATAGCTTTGCTGAGCCTCAGCCTCGAGGTTGTTCCAATTTAGCATGTCTTATAATAGCTCCTGGACACCCTTTCAGCAAATAAATAACACGAGGAGGGAGAAAGCGTACCCTAATATCTGCGTAAGACCCTATATCTCTATAATACGTGTAATAAAACAAACATCCACATCCAAGCAGACACTGTCTCCTTTTTATCTCCACCTATTTCTATCCCACTTTCACACATATCAAAGGTTGCTATTCAGGCTTTCACAGCTTCCACCACTCTGGGCCTGTTGAAGCTGCAAGTGTCTAAATTATCTATAACATTGGGACAGGAAATAGAGAGCAAGTGGCCAGCCAGGAACCCTGGGATATTGGTGCTGCTCTTCCTGTCTCTTGCACAGCCAGTGGAGCTGCAGAGCAGGACCTATTTACAGACAGGGAGTGTAATCACATACACACAAGCACATAGACAACCTCACTTCATTTTTCACCTACCGTCAGAGTCGGTGAGTCAGTGTCTGTTTTTTTTTGTTGTTGTTTTTTTGACCATTTGCCTGAATATACTGTTCTCTGTGGTGGGGATCCAGAGCAACTGTGCCTTTGATGGTACGGGGGAGTGGGGTGAGGTGGAGGGGGTGTGGGTGTGGGTGGAGGGGGAATTACGCACGTCTTACGCACGTCAACCTGTCCTCTGTGTGTTTTGTGCGTGCTCGTGCGCGCACCCCACTGTCTGTTATGCATGTCTTATATGTAACAGCCTTTGCTACTAGATCAAAAAAGTTAAATCATCATCGTCAGAGAGGGTGGCTGCTATTGATTCACTCGTAATACAGATAGTCTGGTATCTCTTATATAGGCTAGTGCAGCCTACACAGCCTTATAGGCTGCCTCCACAAAACAGGCATCCTACTATATGCTCTAAACATATACCAACCACTGGTAGAATGCAATATAGAAGAGCCAAGGTGATGCACAAATAACATAGATTAAATATGTATGGGAAACAGACACATGCTGCTAGATTTAGGACACATTCAGCAGAGCCCAGTGCGGGATGCAGGATCAAAGGAGATGTGATGCGAATAACGCACACATCGCAGAAACTGACGCGAATGCATGTTGCCTACAAAAGGAATATCTTCCTACCTTGTCGTAGCAGAAACCACTGTCTTCCTCTCTGTTCGGTTTCCGATTTGCGAGCTCTTCTGCTGTTTTAGTCAGATGCGACGCTTGTAAAGGGGCATTCCGCCCTCTTTAGCTCTGTCTGTCCCCCCCCCTCTCGCGTTCTTCTCTTCAAGACGCACCGAGCAACGAGCCCCGTAACCGGGATGACAGACTGAGAGGGAGAAATGAACAATATGATATGTCTCCCCTCCCCTCTTTTCCCTCCCGTTTCCTGTGTTCCTCTCTTATATTTGCCTCCCTCCTTGTGTTTTTTGCTCTTCTCTATTTCGCTATCCCCTCCCTCTCACTCTCTTTCTCGCGGTCGCTCGCTCGCTCCCTCTCCCTTTTCTCCTCCCTGTGCTCTGAATACTAATACTCTGTCTCTCCTCTCACTGCCTGTACAGCCCGACCAGTGCTAAAGACATACTGATGTATGTGGGGCGTGTAGATGGAACAGGGGGGGGGGAGAGGTGTGTGTGTGTTTGCTAGAGTGTTTGTGAGAAACGGGAGAGTTGGGGTGGGGGGGGTCCTGGGATGGTGTGGAGGCTAATGGCCTCTCTAAACCTGGAGGGTACATGGGTGGATTAGAAGATGCCAGGGTCTTGTTTGGTTTTATTAGAGCTGTGATTAGATAATAATACTCCAGCAGATGCCCCTGGAGAGACGATGGTGGGAGGGAGGTTGGGAGTGGGTGGGTGGTTTGGGGGGGAACACATGATGTTGGTCTTTTTTACGGTAACATACCATTAATGAAAAGAGGAGATGGACATGTGTCCACTGGTGTGGGATGTGAATGTGAGGAGGAGGTCCTGCTTGGATTTCAGGAAAAGCATAAGCAGAGATGGACAGGACGCAGCTCTTAACCTGTGTGCGTGTGTGTGTGTGTGTGCGCGTGTGTGTGTGCCTGTGTGTGTGTGTGTGTGTGTGCCTGTGTGCGTGTGTGTGCGTGTGTGTGTGTGTGTGTGTGTGTGTGTGTGTGTGTGTGTGTGTGTGTGTGTGTGTGTGT
>JAUYWH010000026.1:6292226-6303409 GCA_034779795.1 Ctenopoma multispine
GTGTGTGTGTGTGTGTGTGTGTGTGTGTGTGTGTGTGTGTGTGTGTGTGTGTGTGTGTGTGCGTGTGTGTGTGAGTGTGTGTGTGTGTGTGTGTGTGTGTGTGTATGTGCGTGCACGCGCACCATGGAAACCTGAACGAGAAGAGCTGAGGTATACAGAGGCCTAGATCTAGTTAGAATGAGACACAGTCTTATTGGAGTCATGATTACATTATGATATTCCTGCAGGCCCCATATAGGCAGAGTAAAGTCACATAAAAATGTTTGGCTGTTTTATGATGACATCACCAGCACGATAATGAGGACCCTGCTGGTTGGGTGGGAATATGTTTAGATATTATGTCAAAGTGGTTGTTTTTAAAGTGGTGCTCATCGGGGTGCCCCCTGGGGCCCTTGATTTACTCCCTGCAAATTTGTAGCTTAAGCATTGAGATTAAACATTATATTTCGTGACATACAACGGCATCATCAAACCTAACGAAAAAAATAATTAAAGAAGGTGGTTCAGTGAGAATGTAATGCTCTGGGTTAATGAGATGAAAACGTGTGAACCTCTGCATTAAGGTTTCTGCTCTGCTTGCTGCTGAGATGCTACCAACAGTTATGTAAGGCAAGACATCCTTCTCCCCCCTCAAGATGTTCATTGCATACAGGCCTGCTGCCATAATGAATTAACATGGTGAACAGTATGTGCTTTTGATTCTTGTCTTCTCCATGTGATATACGATAGCTGTTTCATGATCACCAGTGCTTATTTTCACTGCAGACATTTATCCATCACACTATTCAATGCCATGCTGTTTCATTGCACACAGAAATTAGTTATTGGTCATGTTTGTGGCACCCCAGGAAGCATGCACATAAATCATTTCAGTCAAAAGGAAAGTCCACCTGCAGTAACTTCCGTTGTCAAGGTAGAGGCTGGCACCTTCATATTTAAAGACATCACAGTAATGAATTAATCATTCTGACAGACTGTGGAAAACAACACCTAACGGGGCCACACAGCACAGACATCATCTAGGCTTTATTATAGATTTTTCATATCAAAACTCCTACCTCTAAAAAAATAAAGCAAATCCTTTTTAAAGGATATCTATACTTTAATAGATACTATATCTAATAAAATGTATCAATTATAGTCATCTAGTGGGTTAGGTAAGTGTAGGGGAGCTTTGATTACCTTTGCTTAAGTGAATCCAAAATTAGATCTTGTGCTTTTTATTATTTTAATAGAAAACGAGGATCAAGACGAAGACTTAGAAAAATGTTGGAATCCAAATCTATCAAGGGTCACGTTTAGGGAGCATTAAAATGTGTGGGAGCATGTGATGTTCTACACTGACAAAATAATAAAATCTTGTCACTCCTTTATAGCAATTAACCAAACTGACAGAATAATATCTCACGAGTCTCTTTGTCCAATGATTTATTAGACACTGATCATAATAATATAGTCCAAATAAAAAAATATCATCTTGTTACTTGTTACTTTGCTGTGAAATGAAGTAGCATCAGACTAGTGGCAGGAAATTCTATTAAATTCTGTTAAACAGAAAACATATCCTACATTGTTTCACAAATTAACACCTTGCAATTATATGTCACTGCATTGTTCAGAAAACAGTAATGGTAAAAGAAGGGTGGAGGATGGAAAAACAGTCGTGTTTGGAACCCTGAAGCGAGCGATGATTGACTGATAAATGAGAGTAAACAGTGACCTCTGTTAACTGTCACAGCAGAGCACAGAGAGAGGCTGAGACACACAACAGAAGAGGACAGGGACACACAGTGAGAGAGCCAGGATACAGACTGAGGAGAGGAGAGGAGAGGGAAGGTTAAACAAATGGGATTGAGAGTAGAGTAACTAAAAGGGCTTGCAGAAGCAGCTACTGTCATCCCAGAGACCTTGTTTCCTTTATAAGAGCACTGGCACGACAATATCTCTCTTATGTGGGGCCAAATTGTGCGCTACTACCACTGCATACAAAACAAGCTTAAGCTTTCAACCACTAAACAGTTTGGAATCACACACATGTAGATATATTAAAGAAAACAGACTGAGAGATGCTGGGAGGGAAAGAAAAGAGTCCACACAGAGTGTTTAAGAATGACTAAGACCCTGCGTGTCAACTCCATAAAGCAAAATGTGTCTGTGTCCAAATAAACACAAAATGTGCTTCTAGGTTTATTTATAGCACATATTTAGGGCAAGTGTTTTGTCATAGTTTATCACGTTGACCATATAACAACATATTTTCATGTGTCTTGAGTCATTTTGCACATTTTATCAGTTTGTTGTATCTTTATCACCTGTTTCTTGTTTCCAGAAAACAGAATTTCACACATTTAATGCCTGCATGAAGCTTTGTCCAACCAGGACATGCATCAAATGTATCAACATTTAGATTGTACATTGTACAACAGCCCTGCATAGTTAGTGCTAGGTAATCAAATCCATACTCCTACTCATAATCCAATCAAACCACCAATCCCACGATTGGTAGACGACTGCTCTACCTCCGGAGCCACAGCCACTCTCCACAGAGCTTGTGGGTTAAGGAACTATGTGTATGTGTGAGAGGGGCGTTGTTTTAGAGGTATTATGTTAGCGAAGAGACTGCTACAACTTCCAAAGTAAAAATCACAGGGCCAACAGGGCCAATAGCACTAACAAAGCTAATACGGCAATAAATATATATTAATAATAATTATCAATACAGGAAAACAATGTTTATTATCCTATAGTGTCAATGACATTGAGTCATGTCCTCTTTAATATCTGAAAACTATTTAGGCACTGTAAACAGAGCTAAACAGATAAAGAAGTATTTGGCTAGGCAACAGTCTTGAGCAAGTTTGTGTTTCAAAAGCAGAACAGAAATACAAAAATACAAAAGTGTCTTACTTTGAAGGGCTCTTAAAATTGTGTTTTCCAATCTGATTAAAGTAATATTTTCAACAATATTTATAATGTATATAAAGTCAACAGGCAGCTGGGAAGCCCTGGATGCTGAGGTCTTTCCCTCTCCCACTCATCTCTGCTGTGACTCATCACTGTGGGGTTGCTTTTCATTAAAGAAGTGTGTGGTCCATAGTGACAATAATGGGTTGACATTTCAAGTTCAGCTACAAAAGATAATTTTCTTTGCTATAGGTGCTGTTTAATGTAGTTTGAGGCAGCGAAAAAAAAGTGAAAAAGAATATATTGTTGATCTGTGGTTAAAGCAGCAAGTGCAATGAATAATGTATCCCTGTCAACAAAGGATGACACTGTATGGCTTTGTAGGGCCCAAGGAGAGGCTGGTCGGCAGGTAAGAGCAGGTAAGTATGATAATATTTATTTAGAGGATCAAAAGCAGTGGGAGGAAGTGTGGAGTCAATGTGAAGGATGAGGGCTGCGAGACTTGAAATTCTTGACCTGCTGACCGATAGGTGGCGCTCAAGTGAGATCTAGAGACACCAATAAGTAAGAGAGCCAAGAGGATACGAGAAATAGCAGGTGTGAATTATTTCCAAGCAGGTGATAGAGGGAGCAGAAGCTTGAGCTGGGTGACTGGCAGGAAAGCCAGGCTAGAACCAATCATGTAATAATTGAGGATTTCAAAATAAAACTGTTCTCCTTTGAGATGTCATGCAAACGTAAGCAACAATAACCTCGTGAGACCAGGGCGGTCGCATGTTTTGGAGCCAGCAGCTGCAGCTGCTCTCCACTGACTGTAAGACCTCACGGCTAAGATATGATTGGTTCAGGACGTTTTGTTTTCCATGTTTTCACCGTTGTTCAAAATCATTCATGTCATATGTTACTGACTTTGATGGACCTCACAGTCATCTGTGGTCATCCTGTGGACCAGCTAATGTGTACTAAAGGCTGACTATGATATGGTCAGTTGTGTGGGCATCAACAAATTTGTGTAGTACTGATTTTTCCCTTTAAATGTTTCCAAACCCAAGACTATGACTCTTACCAGAAGAAGAGGATGGTGTGCAAGACAGAAAAGAGTGACACAGACATAAGCAGTGTGTTTGACAGGTGTGTGCTTGTCTTGCTAAAGGGGACAACTCTCAGAGTTGCCCATGACTCACCGAGCTTTACTTTCTCAGCACTGCCAACAAAACATGGTTAGGATAGAAATTCTGAACAGGATGTTAAGGTTTCTTACAACTTAGTCACTGTGTTGTTGTTGTTGTTGTTGTTGATTATGTAAAATTATTTTGGGAATGTGCTGAAACATCTGTTGCTTTTCTTGGAAGAAGTTTTTTGCAACAGCAAATAGACAGGGGCTAGAAATATGGAAATGTAAGTGGCCAGAATTTGGTACACACTCAAAGAAGGGTGGCGTATATCTAAGATTAGTTAAAAGGTCTTAAACTCAAATGCATATTATGATAAACTGTATATTAATGTTGTTAATGTTTATATATGGGTCTAATGAAGGCCAAATATATAACTTTATGTATGCTGATATAATAACACAAAAAACACATAGTAATAAGCAATTGGGGAGAGATAAAAATACATCTCTGCTATATTTACTGTACTTAATGAATAGTATTTATATTTATAATAATATAATTAATCTTCAGATGTAGCCAATTCTTGCGTTGAAGGTTGTACACTTATTAATAATCACAAGCCAAAAATCTCCCACCTTTTGGCACGTCCCTGCAAATAGCACAAATAACTGAAAGCTTTTAAGATGTACTGGACGAAAATGTGACCATTCAAAGACAAAATTTTGCAACTCTGTGGTTTTCAAGGATATTCTAATTTTGTTAAAGTATACATTGGAAAGAGTCTGTCATCTTTGCTCAGTGTCATCCTTTGCCACTACATCAACATTGCATCAACAATCAAGTGTTGCTCCTGAACGCTCGGCCAAGATCTTTCCACAACGGGAATTTAATGCATCTCTCTCGATTGCTCATGAAATTAATGTGGAATGAATTTTGATGTGAGTCTAAAATGCCAAGTCATTTTATACGAGGGTCAAGTCAAATGAGTTCGGGCTCACACTACAGACACTATAGGCAACTGTAGAAGAAAATCTGTAGGAGCCATAATCTGTTTGCTAATGTAATTATATCTGATTGCAAATGCAGCCATATCATTTGGCAAAGACTAGCACAAACAACCCACTTTATTTATGAAACTGCCTTTGATTATTTAATGAAGCAATATTTCTCCTGAGAGTTGATTTGCTGTACTACAGCCTAATTTAATGAAAAATGAATGGTTATTAAATTTTAAGTCCTTAACTTAAGTGTAAAAAGAAAAAACTTTTGAATCAGTTTCCGTCCCACGTATTCCACTCCTGGATCGGCAGTATATGTCAAATGTAGTTATTTATTTTATGTATTGGCACTTTCTGTCCAAAAGTCTTCTCTGATCACTCTCAACCTCATTATGATCACTTGTTACCATGACAACTCTCTCACAGGACCAATCGCCCACCTCTCTCTCTCTCTCTTTCTCTTGTTCACTAGCTGTCTCTCTCCCTTTCTTCTATTGCTCTTCATTTTCTTTGTCGTGACTCCCCCTCACCCACCAGCCAATGCCAGGATTCCATTTGCTCCTTGTACTTAATTTATTAATTTCTTCTTTTATTTCTTCTGGTTCTTTCTTTCATCGGATACCTCCAGTAGAGAAAAACTAAGTAGCTTTTTGTTTCTGTAGCATCACCAGCCAGCACAGTCACAGCATCTGGCAGAGAAACCCTCCAGCAGACTCAGCAAGGTCAATCCAGTCTCTTGGCCGTGGTCTTTTGTGGGGTTTTTCCAACTTTCGTGGTCTTAGCCTGCAGCAGTTTCGACAGGCCCCGTATGCACTATGTGTAAAGTCTGGAAACCTCAAAGTCCTCTGGTGAACTCCAGGGGCAGGAGCAAGCGGCTGAGGTTTTAAGAGGGGGTCTTACATAAGCTGCTCCCTTTGGGGTCAAGGGTGCTTCAGCATGGAGGGAAGTAAGAGATAAAGAGAGAGAGAGAGAGAGTTTTGAAGCCAACAGCCTCATGTTGTTGGCTGGTAGTGGGGCAATATGCTCCTTCTCAGAACTGTCAACATCTGCTCGTACATTTTTACAGCGTGATGTCTGAGCACTGAGTCAAAGTTTGGTTGTTTAAGAGCAGAAGGAGAAGCTTTGATGGGGCAGCACTGAGTTACCGCATTGTCACATTGTTTTCACACTGTCAATTAATACATTTTGATTATAAAACTATTGATTGTAGTTTAAAGTCTGTGTGCATCAGCTTCACTTGTTTAAATCTACTTCTTTTTTTGGCAAACTTGCCTTTGCATGTAAATTCATTTAACTCTAATAAACTTAATAAAGGACTTGAACTTAATTGAATTGATGATCACTGTAGCAGACTTGCTGGAAGAAGAAGAGGTCTCTGGACTCCTCTCATCCTCTGCCTGGACAATGATTTAATGATTTTGTCTCAGTTATGAATATTTGAGGGCTGCAAACGTCAGTTTATATGGTGGGAGAAAAGCGTCTGACTCACCACAGACTGTGTTGGGGGTTGTTAAAGTTGTTGTTATTTTGAGATGTACATTTGTCTCTTTCTGTATTTTTTTCCCTTTCTTACTTATCATTCCAGCGTGCTGTCATTTCTTGGGTTATCTCTAACGTTAGTAATGCCTCATTCCATCCTGTCTCTTGGAGCTACAGGAGCCACAGTGCCAGGAGACTAATCTAATCATTTATGGCCTGCTCTTGAGTAGTAAATAATTTTCTTGGCATATCACAAGATTTGTGAGCGGGGGTGTGTCTGTCTGTGTATGTGTGTACTATTACAACTATTGTATTTCATCTTTCTCTTTTCCTTCTTACCATGGTCCTTCACATCCCACGAGGACAATAGCGGCCCCTAGACCAATTTGTGTTCTCTTTTCTTTTTCTGCAGTGACACACTATGGTCTATATTTCATGTCACTCTGACTAAACTGCCCCAGTGTTGAGATGTCCACTTTAAAGCTTGATGCACTCCTTGTCTATAGATTTGGCTGCCATGCCAGCAAAGCACTTTGCCTTGAGAGAGGAATTAAACCCCTGAGGTTTTTCTAAGATAGATTAAATAGGGAGGGGGCTGAGGCTGGGCTCCAGGGAGGGGCACTACCCAAATATAGAGAACCTGCCAAATGCCAACAGGGTGTGGGCGAGGAGGTTGGCCTTTCTGATGTGTGTGTCTGTACATGTGGGTGTTTGCATGAATCATGAGGATTTGCAGGATGTGTGTAAAATATTACATATGCCTGTTCCTGTGTATAAGTGTGTGCGGTGTGCAAGTGCAAAAAATATACACTGGCAGAAGATTACAAACATTTTGGTATTGAATAAACGGCAGCACGGTGTAAAAACAGCATAAAACATTTATTTGAGTTTCACAGTTGTTTTAACCTCAATTTTTCTACCATGCCATCATATCATAATGTGAAAAGTGTGCTTACTGATCTCTGTCTTTCAGATGTTTTCCAGTTCAGGATGAGTGAAGCGGCAAACAAAGGCAGGTAATGCGCAGAATGCCATTAGAGGCTGGGATGAGGACGACTTGGAAAGGGAATTACAAAAACACAGCAGAGAGCGGAGTGAGAGCTGGAGGAAGGCTTTGTTTGCCACGTCTCACATGTTTGGTTACTCAAGCTAATGAGCAGCAATTAGACAGCAGCCAATTAACTCTGGCCATCAGACTGAGACCAAGGGAAATGAAAAGAGTAGAAACAAGGACGTAAGACAACGGAAAAGAGTTGAGGTAGTGGGTGGGAGGGGGGATAGATGGTTAAATGACCTGGGAGTCACAGGCAATGTTATCTACCAAACATGTTCACGTTTGTTTGCATGCAAATGAGTTGTGTGTTGAGTACTGATGGGACTGTGCGTGTTTCAGCAGGGGGAGCTGTGCAGGCCTGTGTCACTGTAAGTGCTCTACATGACCATCTGGCTCTCACTGTCAGACTGGATGCTAACCTTACAGTTAACTTTCTCACTGCCAGCACCTCCATCACATCCATAAATTACTGTAACCAGACACGTGCACAAATGCCATGCTCGTCCTGCTGAGGAGATAAGCACATCTTTCGACACTAGCATTATATAAACTCGATAACTGAACCATTTGGACCACAAAACCAGAACTGTAATTACTAACGATATGTTATTTTGAGATGCTGCGTGACTCTGAATCTTCTCTGGCAGCTGAAATGCTGACCATATTGTATATCTGCTGCAGGCTGTGCAACAAAGAAAGCAAATGGTTAATTTCTCATTCTGCCTGTTGTGCAGTGTTCCAGCCGAACCCCTTGGAGAGTCTCTCGCTCTCTCATACACACACACCTACAAATACACACTGTATCGTAGTGCTTGCCATTCTTCCAAGTAGCCTGCTGCCCCCTCTTTAATTAGGCTAATTGAAATGCGAGAATAACCATTTTCTTGATTGCTCATTATTTTTGGGCAGTTTAAAATGAAAAGCGTGCTTACGCATGCAGAGGCCATGAGATAAAGGCTTGCCTCTCTCCTTGGATGACCCTGTTGCCTGGTGTAGATGAGTCTGGCCCCCGCAGGCTGGGTCCCTAGGTCCCTCCTCAGGCCTTGACCTGTCAGTGTCACCGTGCCCTGCTCTGCTCTTGTGACTTCTTGCACTTTTGACATTCTCACTAACTTGCCTCTGAATTTTCAGGGGGAGGCTTCACTGAAAAGCCTCCCTCACTGTTGTGGCCTTAGTGTTTGTTAAGCAAGAGAGTCAAGTGGGATTCTCCAGGGGTCCTCGAGACAAATTGTGAGAGACAGTTTATGCTTAAGTGCTCTTGGCAGGTCTACAGGTGGTTGGGTGGCTTTTTCTGTGTTCTTAGCCACTTTGTAAACCCTTGAGCAGGACCACTGTTTGTCCACAGCTGTGACAGGAGCCTCCCCAGGGCAGCCCAAGCTTATGGAGAGCAAGGAGGAAACAGACAGAAAGAGTGAGAGAGGATTTAAGGTACTGAAAGAAAGAGATGCAACAGAGTACATCTGAAGCAAGGAGTTAGGGAGTGTGTATGTGTGTGTGTGTGTGTGTGTGTGTGTGTGTGTGTGTGTGTGTGTGTGTGTGTGTGTGTGTGTGACAGCTTGAGAAAAGTGTTTATATGTTTTGTGTCTCCCTGACAAGGAGATGAGTCATTCCCTCAAAACACTCAAACCCACATACTAATGTACTCACCCAACCGTGCACACACACATACACCCACACACATATACACACACACACACACATCCAGTGACTGTATGGGGGCAGATCACATGCTCATCATTAGCCCTGCAGAACTGGCTGCAGCAGTGTACAGTAATATCCAGCTCATGACATGACTTCAAACATTTATCATATGTACACATTATACACATACAGAGTCATTTGCCTTCGAGGAGCTATGTGATTTCCTCATTAACTTCTCCAAATGTAATGAGTCATTGAACCAAGTTCTGTGGCTGTTAATTATGGCCCCGTTTCAGCTGCTCTCTCCATGGCAACCTAAAGTTCTGCCTGTCACCACATGAGAGATGAGGGAATAAAGACATTTTCCCATTATGCTGCCACACCAGCGTGCATATTTCTTCTGAAGACAGGCCTGCTGAGAGTTGGGCTGCTGATCCTTTAGCCCCCTCTGCTGGAGAACAGAAATATCAACGCTGGCATCCTCTGTGTCAGGGTGCAGAAGAAAAAAGTGACTGTCATTGACATGATGAAGCCATGTTGACATAAACAGTGGTATGTTTGGATTCCCGAACAATCAGAAAGTCTCATGTGGTTAAGAGTGAGTCATTGAGACACTGCTGACCTCGCTGATATCAAACACTGAGTTCAGTGGCACTGAAATGAAAATCATAAGAGTATTTGCATGCAAATGAGCTGTTTTTACTTATTACTGCTGTAACAAACAAGCCTATGTTGATGACTGTGTGTTTACATTGCACTTACAGTATGAGATAAGCTTGAGCCCATGAATGCAAATGAGCAGAGTTCAGAGTGAGGTTTGATGAGTGGCGACCAATTCGCCCTGAAGAATGTGATTCACAGAGCCAAAGTAGATGTTAGCAGAGAGCAGGTTGATCACAGCTAGCAGAGGTGCACGATGTAAATTATGAAGCTCTCTTTCTTTCAGTACTGCACTTGTAAAACAACTGGAGCATGAAAACAACTTGCTGGCTATCAGCTTTTCCTCTAATGTGACAGAAGAAGACATTTAACCCCTTACAGACCAAATTATTACACTAATCATTACAAAGCTTTAGTGTTGTTTCTAAAGTGGCCCACAGGTGAAGCTGCCAAATATAATCTCCAGAAAGAGCTGATTTTAACATTTGTTTCCTGCTATGCATTGTTCACATGGTTTTTACATCACAGGGTCAGTTTCATCCTAAAAGGCTAAGCTCCCACGAGCAAAGACAAATTTATCAGGAGATGTGTTAACAGTCTGGATTGTGGCGTCCTTACTGATAATAAACCTGTTTTTTCAAAGTCAAGTCCAAATCCAGGGTACACTGTACCAGAACTGGCAGAAACAGCCACTACGGAAAATAAGCACACAGGTCATGGGCTCAGTTTGTCATTAATAAAAGTACAAGAAGATGAAGGATGATTCATAGGAAGGTGACTTTTTCCCACTTTCTGCCATTTCTCTTGCTTAAGTGCATTTTTAGGTGTCATGAGGCGTTTAGTCATTTATGAACGTCTTTCTGAAGGATTGGAGTTGGTGGCACTTCCTCTTCATTCCTCATTTTGTTTGTTTTGTTGTTAAAAAATCGACCAGTGGTGAGCAAAAACTAAAATATTATCCTTCTACTATTTTAATGAAAACTGCTTTGGAGAACCATAAGACTTTAAAAAATACAACCATTATAAATTACTGTATAACCTTTATGGTTTGTTGGCATTATAAATTTACTTGATTATTGATTAGATTTTTTAGTGCAAAACAATTTTATTTTAAAGTTACCTTTTTTCTTCTATATTTAGCTCCTAATATATCATAAAATCATTGACGTGTTAACATAAATGTTTCTTTAACTCAAAATGCTGCACATTTGATAAAGGTACCAAAAGGTTCCATAAAGCCATTAACAGTTTTATGTTGTAGTTGCATATCTAAAGTTATTAATCAGTGCTTATTCTATTCTATTATTTTATTACATTATGATTGTATTAAGT
>JAUYWH010000026.1:6303509-6318812 GCA_034779795.1 Ctenopoma multispine
CTTAATAATAAATCGACTGAAATTAAGCTATGAGTCTACAGTTCTTTTGAAAGACAGCCTCTCGTGCCACGACAATGTGAACAGAAATTATTTGTGATAGGAAAATACTGTTTATTCAAACCAAAAATGACTACAAATGTGACAAGCCATAGTTTCTAAAAATACAGCAGCAAGGTTAACAGAACTCTAAGCGCTCTATTCTCCACAGTGCCTGAGTATAGTAATGATATATCGTACATTTTATTAGTAAAACAAGTTCTTTTAACTTTTTCAAAAAGTGTCTGTAATTGACAATGAATGAAACAACAATATGACAACAATAGGATGAAGGTTGCTCGCAGCGATTAACGCACAGAGAATAACTTTATGGTGGATTTCAACTCATGTCTAACTGTCTTGTCCACTGACTAGTTTCCTCTCTCGTCACTTTCATGGTGAAGTTTTCAGCCACAGCAGTTAAGAACCAGTGTACACTACCTGTTCAAGACAAAGCAGCAGATTACAGATCAGTAAGAGAAGAGGAAATTGTTTCCAAGATGGCATCATTATCTCCATTACTGTTGTGAAAACAGACTTTCCTACATCCTCCTGTGTGATTAGAGGGTAAAGTGTAATAAAATACACCAGGATTTATCACTGCGCTCTATCAGATGGTTCAAACATAAACAGTGGTGTGGGGCACTTCTCTTGGCTGATGGCCATGTGTTGATGTCAGGCTGCATCTGACTCTGTGGCCGCATCATCGAGATAAAGAGCAGCATTTGACCTGGACACAGGTCTCCTAACACAGACACACAGCCCAAACGTGACGGATGTATGAGTGTGTGCGTGTGTGTGTGTGTGTGTGTGTGTGTGTGTGTGTGTGTGAGACAGCTGAAATCTCTGCACATGCAATAATATCCACAGGCAGGACTCCAGATGATGATGGCATGATGATTCACAAGCTCACACACTCTCTCTTTGTCGCTCTTCAACACACACACACACACACGCACGCACGCACACACACACACACACACACATTGTTTACATTGCAAATTTAATTATACTGTTGTTTCTGTAACAGTTTACTTTTTTATTTTATTTGTATATTTTTTCCATGACATATAAAGACACACAGCATATAGAAGGTTAAGGAAAAGGACAATGCAAACAGTCGTTCTGAAAGCAGTTACTTCTCCACATTAGGCGTCGTAAAGAGAAATTACAAACAGACAGAAAAATGACTTCCTCCCCTGTACGTATCTTAAAGGAACAGTCAGACAAGGTACAAAATATGAATGTTTGGTGTCAAACTGAGAATCTGATGAAGAAGAGCAATATCAGTTTTATCTGTAAACATTCTGTAGAGCGATAGTGTTACATCTAGGGCATGTTTACACCTGGATACCCTCTGCCAGAAGCATCCTGATGCTAAGCTGATGATCTGAAGCCCTGAAATTAAGATCATCTTGGCCTTGAAATGCTTGTGGGTGATTTCAAATTTCGCTCCACTAAAAATGAAAAACAGATTTATAGGCCGCACTTTTTTAGCACTCTTCTACTTTAGCCAACAAAGAGCTTCAAAATGTTTCTGTACTCTACTGACCTACACACACACATTGTTAATGTGGAGTTGCCAGGACAGGTGCTCACCTGGATATCAGGACAAATTCTACCACCGGCACTGCAATTAATGGACAACCCACCAAAACTAACAGAGGTACTTGAGTTCCAACAACTCCAAAGCTGTCTTATTTGCACATAATGCACAAGAAGGCATCCTAGTACAAGAAAATAATTGATTTAATGTAGGCAAAGAAGACTGCAACTTAAAGGGGGGTATTGTTTTCTTGGCCAAGTCCATTAGTCTCCAAGAGCGCCCTACTCACCATGGCTACTTACTAAATGAAAAACTGCTTCACTAAATGCACCGTGATGATGTAATTGTTTCATAAAGCTTCAGTTTCTATTTGCGCCTGTGTTAAACCTGTAAACAAATAACTGTTTGACCAACTTCGATGCAACAGAGACAAACTGTGAACTCTGACATACGCTCATCTTCTAAGTTGATTCGGTGAACTTAGCAATAGGTGACTGACCCAGCACGCAGTCAGCAACAGTGGTATTCACTTCAATTCTTGTTTCAGGTGATGAATATAAGTATCATAATATCACTCCAGTTACTAACTGTGTCTGCTGCTTGGTGCTGAGCAGGCCATGTGCAGTGAGATTTTTCTGCTGCCTGACGCCAAAACCGATGCTATGACATAATCAGGTGTTAAATCTTTGTGGCTCTGTCACCAAAATTGACCCTGTTCACCTAGTTTATCAATTATAGCCACTTTAAGTAAAGAAGGTACAAACTAAGACAGCGCTGGAGTCCCTGGAATGTTTTGATGCTGCTAGATCAGCAGTTAACCTCTGACCCTGATACACAGATAAAGATTTTAGTAGTATTGTTGTCCAGCTGAGGGGTAGACAGAAAACTACTTACATTTTCATCCTGCTCCTTCAGTAAACCACAAAAAGACAAGACAAATACAGGTTATATATATAGCTATCTATATCTATCAAGCTGACTCCACTTGTACTGCTGCTTTTGATTAATTATAGTCACAGTACAAGCGCCACTTTCTTCATATGTTGTGAGGCTGTGTGAGTAATTTAATAGCTAATGTGTTGAGGTGAAAAAAAAAGAAAACAGCTGAAGAAAATAGCAGTCCTTTAATGCAGTTTCAGCACCGAATGGTTAATTATGTAAAGTACCTTTAGAGTCCAGCATATTCATCGTTTTTGTTCTTTACTTTAAAGCGCTGTCTATCATATGGCTTTAATACAAGTGTTTTACCCATAATGTATATATTAAAACATTTGTCAAAATCCTTCAAGAGATTACACAACTTGGGCAGTTTTTAAATCTATATACTGAAATATCAAACCAAGTGTGATCATACTCTCAGCACAGTCCAGATCTTTGGCCGACAGCTACTCTGTGTTGTTCTTTACAGCATCGGTTTTATGTTTCTAACACACGTTAAACCAGGCTGTGACTTCCACAGTGACATAAAGCATACGATGTAACAAGACGCGCGGTAACTACACCAACTCTACATAGTTGGCTGGGTAAAGCCCCTCCCATCCGCCGTCCTTCATCCCCCTACACCAGCCTTGATCATCCTCATCCTCAATCTTCAAAAACTCCTCACCTGCAGGGAGAAAAAGAACATTTAATCTCTACATATAGAAATACGTTATTAAGGTTGCAGTTAATAGCTATTTATCACAATGCAATTATTTTCTAAAGTGAGTAGTTGATTGACAATTTGATTACAATTATATATATAATAGAACAGAATTAAACAGAATTACAGTCATTTCATGTACTATACACTTTCTGTATATTCTGTATACTATACACAGTTGTGTAGCGTTTTAGGTTTAGTCTGTTTGAAGCTGTGTGTTTACCTGCTTTAAACGATAGCTCATCTGTCTCCTGACCAACATAATCATACAGAGCTCTTACTCTCACTCCTCCAATCATCACACTAGAAGATGAAAAAGAGAAACGTTAAATGTAAAAACAAGAAGATGTTTACAGAACAGTTTTCGTTGGGACATTTTTACTGACCTCCTCTCTATTGCTCCTTTTTTTTCCACTTCTTTCTTCCCTTTTTTAGCTTTTTTTTCAGGTGTCCATTCCTAAAAAAAACATTTGGATAAAATGCCTATTAGATACCAAACTGCAGACCAATAAACACACATACAGACACATCAATTTGAATTATAGAAATAAAAATAAATTTAAAAAACCTCAAAGCGAGGCCAAGTGGTGGGCATGCCAGGGCCGTAAGTGTTTTTCCACCAGCGAAGGTCCTCTTGCTCATCGATGGCCATCAGTGTGTTGTGGAGCTCATTGTACACAGCCCTCACACTAAATGTGGTGAATAAATAGGAGAATTCAAGATTAGATTTGAATCCCTGAACACCTGTAACTCATATCAACTCAAATAATGGCCCAACTTGCATAAGTACATGACAGATTTCTTTACTGGTCCAGATGCATCCTGATCCTGCAAAATACTTTAACACACGCTTCACATTTCTGCATCTCTGTCTGTGTTCTAAACACAGTGTGTTGACATTTTCATTTCTTATATCATAACATCTCAACAATCAGCCACTTACTCAAAAATTAGGCTGATTAATAAACAATATAATTTCTCACGTCTAGCACATTTCCCCTTGTGGCCCGTGGAGATTTAATAAAGTAATTACGTTGCCCACTTAGCTATTATTTCCTTTATTGGAGTAGATGTGAGTCACTGAGAAACATTCACGTGGTGATATGTAGCCAATTGCTTTTAATTAGGTAAATCAAGTCAAATTATTGATTTTAACATACTTAGCTCTAAATACACATCCAGACACAAGCTGGTTCTACATGTCCAGTGCACACATTGATCTTCATTTACTCAGCAGAGCAAGTAACCTATGTGTTTAAAGACACAGTTAAATAAATACTGGGGTTCACCTCTCATTGTTGGTAACGTCCAGATGCTTATGGATTGAGAGGAAGGCCTGTTTGAGGAAGACGATTCTCTTGCGCTCCTCATCCTGCGATTGGTCGAAGATGGACTCCATCTCTTCCATGTAGCGAGGAGCATAGCGGTTCACCTCCTCCAGGACTTTCTGATAGCGAGCACGAACCTGGAACCAAATATGCGCGGATGGTCGTGCTTTTACACGCTGCTCACAGCCCCATCCATACACATTCCTTCCAAGCTAAAACTCAAACTACAGTGACAATTAATGGTTAAAATGTATTTGAAAATCCCTCAGGTAACAACTATCTTTACAAAACTCATAATGTTCAATGTTGGTGACAAACAAAGAAAATAAATCATATGTTTATTGTTTTTGTCTTTTCTATTTGCAGACATGAGAGGGACTGACTGTTATAATAATGATATAATTTAATGATCCCCTTGGAGAAATTGTGGTGTGTTTCTTACCTTTTCAGCCTCCTGTTGAGCCAGCTCTCTTTCCTCCTGGATCTTTTTCTGTTTGTCAATGGGAACATCTGGGTTTCCCTGAGCATGCACCTCACGCTCCCTGGCCGCCTGCTCTTTCCGGCTCACCTTATGGTACGCCCCCCTGGTTTTATCCAGCTGTGGACAGAGTAGGTTATGCCTTTACTGTATAGTGAAACATATACAGTGGTGGATAGAAGCATTATGGACAAATAGTTCACAAAGGAAGGACTGTCTGTTTACATGGCTTTTGGGTGTACAATCCTCTCGAAATCAGTTTAACCTACAGCGAATTATAGAAACTGACAATCCAAATACTTTGCATTAAGCCCTGTGATCTAAAGATAGATGTTGAATTGAGACCATTTGCCTATTGAGTTTGTGATATACAGTAGCAGTCACTTTTAGTATGCATAAAATACTGTACTAAATACCTAAGTGGCTTGTGTGTATTTTTAATGCAGATAGTGTATGTACTTCTGTTTTTGTCATCTCAAAACACAGTCAAACACAGGTAAGCGTGAGATGATTCAAGTACAGCAGACGACGATGCCTGTACAGTACTGGATACTTGGAACTGAATTCACGTGAATGTGTCGTTGTGACATTTACTTAATTAGTTTACTTAGTACACTTTAAAACCTCTTAACAAGCAGCAATGTGAGTAATGTAATGGTGTTTGGTGCCACATTTCACATCACATAAAACATCCAATCTAACATTGGTGCTTAAAAAGCCTCATGATTGCATCTGAATAAACAATTTTAACCATTGTTCTAGTATTTATCCAAACTGCTGGAACAATGACATTTCTTTGTTTACCTCTACATTTGCTGACATTATCACACAAACAATGACTTTGAAAAACTCAGACCTTTTTAAGTCGTTTGGCCCATGGCTTCTGAGCACGTGCAAACCCCGTCTCAATGTCTTGGGACTCCTTGAAACCTCCAAATAACTTCTTGTGGAAGGTGTCCTTCTGCCAGGTCCTGACTTTGTCTCCATCTTCCGACACCAGGGAGCGACAGATGGAGGCATGTAAGGAGGCCAGCCGGTCAGCAGAGGACAGAAAACACTGCCAAGACTTCAGAATTGAGCCATACAGTGGACCTGAGGGGAATCACATGTTCTTTGTATTTTAGAAATGATCCTGATCACTACACATTATTAACATGAAACCGCAATTTGGAAATATGGAAAACTGACATCTCGTCAAAATAAATATTGATGATTTTGTAACACACAATATAAGATATGGTAGTAACTTACTGGAGTCCACTACTGGCTTCCACTTGTTGCTCCATTCACTTAGCTGCTGGGCGTACTGCCGCTCCACGCGAGCTCTTTCTTGGAAACATGCCACTATGTCATTACAGGCGTGGAAGGAATCTTCTGTTCGCTTCACAGTGCGCTGGTAGTTCCCAGGCTACATAGACAGAGAAAGATTGGTTTTAGTTTAATTACCAGGGAATATAAAATACTACATTTGCTCAGTTTATTAATGGGATTAAAGGTTGTAATAGTATGTGGATCATCAATCGAAATAGAAGCTAAAACTGAGAAATTGATAATATTAAGATAAGTTAATTTAAAGATACTTTTAAAATTTCATTGATTCAGCATCTCTAGAAATACTATTACAATACTACAACTGCTAGCACAAGTACTAATGAACTTATTTATCTTATTATATTCCCAGCTGATACACTGCCTGTCACAAGAAGGGAAAGCAGTGGTATAAATAATATTAAAAGAATAGCTTCTTTCAGAGGAGCACCTATGACACCATCAGGACATGCAAACCAGCCAAACCAGCCAGCAAACAGCCACTCATGGCCACTCATAGACAACTATACACTCAGACAGCCTGACAAAAAACCTCCTACTAGCACTGTTGACACTCCCTGATTAAAATTATATCTTTCCTTTGTTTAACAAGTACAAAAATCAGTTGGAACTGCATGGCACATAAAGTGTGTGAAGTTTATTTCAACATATTTTTTAGAAAACTTGAGTTTTGTTCTGTTGCCTTTCGTTGTGCTGGATTCTTTTTATGGTTCCTGTTGTAAAAATGACAAGTTGCAACTCAGTGCTTCCTGTTTCAAGTCTTTGGAGTTAACTGCCTGCTGGCTCTGGCTACATATTTACCAGAAAGTAAGCAAATTAGTGTATTTCCCAAATTTTATACAACTCCTCTCTGGAACTAGCACAGCTAAATGGAATGCAACCTTTGTTAATGTTATTACTTACCTGATGGTTGAAATGTCATAATGTCCACCACGTGTATATATATATATATATATATATATATATATATATATATATATATTAGTACTAGTACTAATTATTCTACTATGGTAACAACTTCAACATTAAAAAGCTCGAACCCATTTCTGGCATCAATGACTATTCAATAATATAGATAATTCTCTAATAGGTTACTCAGAACAGGGTTCAGCTTGCTCCCTCATCTTCTTTCACAGCTGTGACACTGCTGCAGCCTCCAAAAGTGACCCCCCATGCGCAACAAGTCACATATTACTTTTCCTGTAGTAAACTCTAATGTCAGTAGCAATGTTAGATGTGGTCCGTAACATGAGGACATAGCCATAAAAAAGCCAGACAAGGAAGAAGGAGGACAAGCGGGGAGCAGAAGCAAGGCCCTGAGTGTGACTAACATATCTGAAGCAAGTGTGTTGTTTGTGGATGTGGAATTTGGAAAACTCTCTGCAATTTTCCTGGCAGCCACCATCGGCTCCTACTCAACACTCACTCCTACTCTCTATGCTTTCTGTCAGACTTTATCTGTTAGTCACTAACATATTTAGACAGCTGGTTGAAAGTTTGTGGACACCATATATGTTGCCATGTCGCATTAAATCATCTGAGGCAATGCACGTATTGTAAATACCATATATATATATAGGTCAAAATGTTAACAGACAACTGTATCAGTTTGACTATCGCACTTCTAATTAATGGTAACACTCTCTCATGCTTTCACTGTCCTCTATGCTACATGTGTTACACACAATGATCCATAAAGCTACCCCCAGTTTCTTGATGCGTTTTGATTTTGTAAGCCACACTGCTCTTAACTTTTCTTTATCTTTGCTTTTTTTGTCTCCTGGCAAATTCAAAATGTTTTACCATTGCTTCCTATACCTGCGGACTTTTGGGCATGAAACTTAAAAACAGTCCACTTTGCTCCACTCGGCCCTTCAGGAATTAGTCTTCTAAAATAACAACAAATAAAAATGCTACAAAACTAATATTTGACCTTATCTGATTGGTTAGAAGATTAAGCCTAAATCAATAGACAGACACACAGAAGCTTTTCACAGCACCTATCTGCATTAAGGAACATTATTTCTCCGAGAAAATATTAGAACAAATGACATAAGTCTGTATGGTAAAACATGTTGAAAGTGCTAGCAGTAACTGTTTGACAGATGTAGACTGTTTATGTTTTTAATCAAACACTATAGTTTCCTCACGTCTTAATCAGAATCAATTGGGGTAATTCTCATCATTGCTCTCACCTCCTCCACAACTTCTCTATCTCGCTTTCTTCCTTCTTTCCTTCCTTACTTTCTTTCTTTCTTTCTGCTTGTGATGTGGTTTACACTGACTCTCCTCCCTCGTCTGAGAATTAAACAGAAACAGCTGAGGAATCCAGTTTGAGGCCAACAGCAACGCTGCAAAGACCCAGTTGGCCAATCTCTGAGGCAGATGCAAATCTGCTCATAGAGAATCTGTCCAAGCAACAAAAGGCAGTATGAAAGAAAATGCCATGGGCCTGAGCTGAAAAATCCCATTTCACAGATATAACTGATCATATTCAGACTTTTAAGTATGTCAGTGCACCGAAAATATGCTGGGAACCACAAGCAGAAAGACTTTTTATCTCTCATGCCACTAAAGTCAGCTGATGATCACTTTTGCATCAAACATCGTTGGGTGACGATGAACTTCAGACTTTATGTTGTGCTGTCACTGCATTGTTTTACGTGAGCATTTGTCTTTGCATGCAGCACTTTGAAGTGAGTATAGTGGCACTAGCAGCAGAAGCAGCAGTACTAGTAAGAAAGGTAGACTAGAGTAATCACATCAATCGCAGTAAACTTTTTGCCAGGTTTCATGTTAATGTTTTTTTTTAGGTGCTTTTTAAAACAGCAGCACAGCACTAAACAACACTGTAAGAGAAAATGTGATAGAGGGGTCTGTCCTAATACGATAAAGTCCAGTCTAACATGACTGGACTGCAGATTTATATACACAATCTCCTTTAGTTTGTAGTATTTAAGACAATATAAAAACTGTACTGTGGGACCCAGTGCTGAGTATAAAGTGTCACAGCAGCATGTAGGTATATACTGTATTATTACAAACAGTCCTCTTGTATACTCTGCACAATGCCCCATAATTGCAAACATCTTGACTGACGTTACAAATACAAAACAGAGAGCTTAAGTTTGCAGTATAATGACAGACAGCCCTTGAGCATAGCGGCAGGATGACACAGACAGGAACTGGCCTGGAAACACATCCAACACAACAGGAGGCTGCCAAAATTACAGAGGAGGAGAGATGAAAGTGGGGCAGCACGTCGAGGCCAATGGGAGACAAAGCCAATATTAAAGTGGTAGCACACTAAAATTAGATAGTCAGCCACTTTGAATGCTGAGTGTGTTTACATAGTAGTAAAACAAAGTGGTGTCTGGTAAACAGAGCGCGTGGTAATTCACAATTGTATGATACGTCCTACTGGTGCTGCTGAATTGGAGCAATTTAGAAAGTTTAGGCAATTTACAATAATAAAGACGATTTGCGATGACATAAAAAAAGCTATGGGCATTTTAACTTGCATTTCTTAGAATACACGCTAAAAGAAAAGAAAAGAAACCAATTCAGTGTTTGCTCTCAGTGTATTTCATCGTGTCCTGTGAAGAGATGCAGTAGATGCTGTTCGAAATCTAAACCTCACCAGAGATTTCATTATGAGATTTTTTGTCTTCTTAATGAAAGGTGGTATACACATGTACTAATTATGTGCCATTGTATTTCAATACTGACTGAATGATTCATTCTTTTTCATCTTGTTTCATTATTCTTCCTACATCACAGCTACACATGAAACAGTATGAAAACATCACCCTTTGTGTTCACAGCATCCTATTAGTACAATACTCCGCTGTCATCTCTCTCCTGATTTGACACACTATAAACAGACACTTAATTATTTAGTGAATTTTTAAATGTGCTGGTAAGCAGATTTTTTTTAAACTTTAGGCTGTGGGCAAATGAATTTAATGTGTAAGAATATGAATTATCTCTATACAGAAAACTATTACTACTATACGACTACTATTACTTGATATTAACTCCCTAGAGAACACTGCAAATAAAATGTAGTAGTACTGTAGCAGAACAAACACGTTGCACAAAACACAGAAAATGGGAAAAAAATAACTTGCTCTAGATCCCCGGAGATGTAACCGCTGAGCTACACAGTCTCTTTGTGGAGTAAACTGACAAACTCAGACGATAGTCTCTCTAATAAGCTGAACTATATCTCGAAACCTTCAAAGAGCAGTTAAACCCAAGCAAGCGAGGTTACTGTTCAGTTAAAAATGAAAGCATAGCTGTGTTAACACTGATAGGAATCCTGAATGTCAGCGCTGTTTAGTCTGGTTTGACTGGAATGCCACTGAGACTCGAGAGAGCAAGGGAAATGTACCTTGTGTATCTCACTGTCCAATCAGGGTTCAAACAAGCAAACAGGCAGAGTCACAGACACTTAGTAGACACTTACCATCCAGAAGCTGCGATTGTTGACATCTTCAGGGTTGTTTTCTGATGGCAGTGTCGACATCCTGTTCTCTGTGGAAGTCAAACAATATATTATTAGTTAAGGCTTTGATATCATCCGTGCAAACTGACCTTTCTGTAATCAGCTTTCATATGTAGGTAAAGGGCTTTGACCTGCAGTATGAGCAAAATACTGCTGGGGCTTTTCTCGAGAGATGTGTGTAACCGTGATAACAACAACAGGCATTTATTAATCAGTCAGAATTATCTCTGAGAATACATTAAAAAAAACATGTTGGTTACAGCTTTTATTCTAATGTGATTATCTCATTACCTATGCTGCACATATATAGAGGCAAATATTTCACACACTCACACTTACATTCACACCTATATATATATATATATATATAAGGCAATTTAACTGCATATGGATGTATATGAATATACATCACTTTCATACAATTGAACTGTAAATGTTTAACTAAAATTTGTTTATTTGTGGCAAGTTGCATGTTTCAACTGTTTTTTCATACCTAACTATTTCAAATATTACCCACTGTTTTATCTAAATATTTCAACTATATATTCACTATAAGTTTAGTGAGGTCAATATTAAATTGAACTGTGTATCTGTTACTTCACTGCAAACTTTTACTCACAGCTTTACTTTAACTTTTACTTTAACCTTTCATCTATTGCTTTTTAACCAAATAGTTAGTTCAGCTGTTAACTTTTAGCTATTTATTAGCCTTTTATTTATTGAATTAGCTAAACAGTTATTTCAAATGCTTGGTCATCACTGACTTTAGCTAATTTAATTAAATGTAGCTACCATTTCAACTACGTTTACATTTCACTGCGTTGTCTCACAACTATGTGAGACAATAGAGAATCTTGAATCTATAGTTTTTCGTTTTAGTAATTCAACTGTTTATCCACTACCTTTAAATATTTCATTTTATTGCTTCAAACCAATATATATTGGCTATATTATATGCTTCAAACCAGTAATTCCCAACCAACCACAAGTACTACAACACTGCCTCAGCTACATGACCATGAACTCTTGGTCAGGACTTATGTGAAGTCATACAGCAGGTGTAGGAGAAAATAATGGCGACTCTGTTTAAATCCATTTAAGTTAGATTTGCTGCTGGAAGTTGACATGTACAGTAAATTTGAATCAGGAGGCGTGCGGGACATGTCGTCACAACAGCAGAAAGCATGGGCTGTTCTTTCCCATCATTCCCTGCAGAGAAACATGAGCTATCTTAAAATAAACAGGAGTTTAAGGGGTCAACACATCCTGTCTTTCGTGTTCATTTTCTTCACATGCGAGTAGCTTTATCTGCTGTTTTATTTCAGAGGTCAGCCTGATTTAAAGGTAACTGATGTACATACAGTAGACGGTTTCATTTAGTTTTGCTCCTGAGAAAGAAACTAAATATTTAAGAACAAAACAGTTTTGCCTTCTGGTGTTTCAAACTCTTAACACATCCAGAGCTGAACTCCACCCAGACAGGGCCTTCATCTTGCCTGTTTTTCTCCCTGCAGCCCTCTCTCCTCGTGGCTTTGCAAGGCACACAATTAGATTCACTGATTGTCCTCCACATCCTGCTTTCCACGAGACGTCACATGCTCCGCTAAGAGCATAATATCATGCCTGAATCTTCCTCAGCTTCTTTCTGTCATGTCTAAGGTCTTGTAGATTACTCAACTGCAAAATCTGGTCACAAAAATAATAAATCCCCTTCCTTTTAACCCTTGGCCTGGACTTCCTGTCTCCCTGCTGGCTGGCTTTCCTCAGAGTATGACAGGAGGTTTAAGAGCTTTTAGAGGAACGTGGGGGTGGGGGACTGCTGTACCTGCCTGATATCAAATAATGTGGTGCAGTTCTGCACATTTCATTTCCACCTTTTGATGTATAGTAAATTTTAGGTTTAAAAGCATTTGAGTCTACAGTCTAGATTACTTGCATAAACACTAACTTAGCTATGATTTACTCGCGTGCTGCTCCAGTATAATTTAATACTCTTTATGACTCTGTATTAAGTGCCAAAGAAATAAGCTGTACAGCTCCACATCTGCTGGAATCAGTGTGATGTCCACTATATTTTTTCAAATATAGTCTCACAATCAATGAAAATGTCCTGTTAATGGATGGGAGTGGTCCACATTTACCATATCTTCATATAAATAGTTTAGATAAAAGGTTAGTAGTCTGACTGTACTGTAGTTGAAATATCTCTTTATGTCACCTTTTATATTGGTTGGCATGTTACTATATTCCTATAACTTGGTGACTTTCGATGAACTACAGATGTTGAAAGCAAGTAACATATGTTCTGTGTAACTTACCGCCTACAAGCGCGGATCTAATTCCACCATGGATCCTCCAGACTTTTTATAATCTCCTGGCAGGTCAGGCAGAAAATTTGTTCCCCTCAGTTTTCAAAAGTCCTCTGGGGATCCAGTAGCTCGCAGTAACCCAGTCTTTCCAGCATGTGAACCTCTAACTTCACACTCAGAAACGTTACTAACTAAATCTGAAACTGACTTGTGTTAAAAGATTCCATGTTGAACGTCCGAGCAACCAAACCCTTTCACCCCTGCATCCTGCACCCACTCTGGCACACACGCTCACTCCTCCCCCTGTCCCCGTCTCATCTGTCACACATAACTCAACAGCACACGCATTGCATGGAGGAAATATATAGTAACAAATGAACGCACGGAGCAGAAATAGGAGTCCAATCACTCCATCAGATATCTCTGAAATGCAACCATTCAGCCATGGCAGGCTAACAAGCTCCTTACCTCTCTGAATGTTGGGGCCCTCTCTGCTTCAACCCCCCTTTTCCTCTTTTGTTTGGTTTAAAATGTTTTTTTCTCTCCTGTCCAGTCTTTGTGCAAACTCTGTGAATGTTTTCCTCTTCGTCTTGTCTTCTATTACGTTCCTCTTCACCCTCTCCAACTTTGATTTTCCCGTCTTTCAGGACAGTGCTGCTCCTACTCTTCCCCTTTCTTTGGCCTACTGCTTGTGTCAGATGAGTTGGCTTCTTTTTTTTCCCCCCTTCTCCTCCCTCACACCCTCCCTCCCTGCTTCTACTCTCCCTCTCTCTTCCTCCCTCTCACTGCAGGAAACTTATTCTCTTGCTCTTTGTACTTCACCACTTGTCATTGATTGTCTTCTTCTCTCTCTGATTCACTTGCTTCACCTCCCTCAGTGCAGTATTAATAAAGTGTGCTGTGTTTGTGTCTGTGCATGTCTAGGTGCGTCAGACCGTAGCTGAGTCACCCAACCAGACTCTCTGTGTGTGGTTACGTGTGTTAATAGACCCATTAACTATGTTTTACTATTCTACAAAGAAGCACAAAGAAGCATGACCAGATAAGGGAAACTACATGCTCCTGTGCTTGTCTTCAAAACTCTTTTTTTCGTCTCTACAACATTCCCTTGGGATAGATTGATAGGCCTGCCTTCACAGCTGGAGCATACATCCGGTGTGTGTGTGTGTGTGTGTGTGTGTGTGTGTGTGTGTGTGTGTGTGTGTGTGTCAAATATTCTTTGAAGCCAGAGACCACTGAAGAAGACTTGTTCACCCTCACATTCCTCTTTCCTGGTGACCTAATGCCTCATGTTATGCTGAGCTTGAGAAAAATCTTCATGCCAGAACATGTCTTGTAAATATCCAGACAACTGTTGTACGTCGCAATGTTTACGCCCAACTGCAACCTGTTCTTAGGAAACAGTAATTCTACATTGGTAATCCTATAATCAAATCTGAAGGACAGATATCATGTGAGATCCTGTAATTAAAATGATAATAGTGATAGTCAGTGTTATAAATAACTTCACTATGCAGAGGAGAGTAATGTAATAGTAACAGTAAAGTAATGTCGGAACAGCTGTCATCAAATATCATCATAATGTTTTAGTAGAGACAAGTTTACTTTGTTAAAATGTTTTCAAGGAAGTGGTTCTTTAACTTTTTCTAAAGAAAATACTGTACCAGAACAGAGATAGCCTTCTTTGTTCCCGTTGTACAAAAGTTCTTATTTCATTTATTTTACTAAGAAATTGATTTTAAAATCTAATCCAATTTACAACAGCACTTTAAAGTGCTGAAATATTTATAGCAGATCCATGTTGAAAATAACCAAATCAAACCAGACTTCTTAAACCCCACACTGCAGTGGGGGCCCTGCTGATTTGAACTTTTTCTAACTCACAATTGAACGCACATGCTTCTAACGTGAGAAGACCAAGCTGTCCGTTCAGAGTGCACAGAATGTGTTTCCATCTACTGTGGACAGAAGCATATAGAGAGGCAGAGGAGGAAGAGTTCATCTGAGAGCAGCTGAGGAAGACCAAGAACAATCAAGGCTGGTGAAACTCGGATGAATATTGCTTAGCCTGGAAAGATAGTTTAATAACGTATAAAAAAGCCCTCCGTAAAGCTAGAACCACATATTA
>JAUYWH010000026.1:6318912-6350919 GCA_034779795.1 Ctenopoma multispine
AAAGTGCCCTGAGATGACTTATGTTGTAAATTGGCGCTATATAAATAAAGTTGAATTGAATTGAATTGAATTGAAATTCGGTTAACTACTGTATTGTACATCATGTTCGTGATGTGAACACAGGATAACTGGGTTTTGAGCGGAGAGTTTGACTTTGATGGGAAAGTCTGCGGTTTGTGAAGGTAGATTGAAGTTTTGGCTTTGTGTTTAAGGTTTTGAGAAAATGGGTGGAGGTTTCGAGAAATGTGTTTTAGCAATTGTGAAAAAATTTAATAAATTCTGGTCCACACTCCATCCCAGAAGGGGGCGGAAATGCACCTAGAAGTTGTTTGAAAACCGCCATCAAACCTCAGAAGCAGAAGCAGCAGCAGCAGCAGCAGCAGAAGAAGAAGAAGAAGAAGAAGAAATAGAAGTAGCTGTAGCTGTAGAAGAAACAGTCAGTCTTTGATCTGGTGCTTCGTCTGTAACGGCGCTGTGGGAAATGGTGAGCTACATGAAGTTAGCGATATGACTTTTACTACTGTGACATATATTTAGTGTTTTTAATGTCTGATTAGTGAGGTGTAATTGTAAAACTGTGAATAAGTTAAATAACGCAACATTCCGCCTTTATGAAATAATAACGTGCCTCAAACCGGGAGCGTGTCATATTACAAAGTCTGTCTGATTTAAGATTACTACTGTTACCTTCGGTTGGTATAACCTGAGTGTTTAATTGATATATAAACCGCTTTTTGTGAGCGGGGAAAGTGTAACGCTAAGCTGAACTTAAAACCATGACACGTGGATAAGACTCAAAGCATCTGGTAACTAAAGATTTGTGCTGTCTGGTGTAAAACCGGACAACATTAAAAATGGCACCTTTCTGAATTGACTTTGGTCTTTGCTAGTTCCCGTCGCCGTAACGTCAGGCCTGTCTCCACGTGGAGAGCCTCCAGGCACCGTTACTGCTAGCATGAGGGCTAACACCCCCATGTAGGCACACATAGCCAGTCAGCAATTACTGATTAATCAGGAAAACAATCTGTGGATTGCACAAAAATGAAATGCGTAATTGAATTTACTGTCAGAAACAGTAAGTGGATTTAAACTGTTCTCACCTGATGACCTGCACTGGGCTCTGAGTGTGTGTGGAGACAATGTGCATCTTTGGCCCTGACAAGCCAGAGTTTCTGAAGAGAAACTTAAGTTCACTGGGAGAACATCATGGTCATGACAACATAATGAATCTTTTTTTCTGTCCTTTCAGGTCACCTTCAACACCAGTCAACCACTGGCCCAGGCGCTGGCTTGAAAAGGTAAAAGGCTAAAGGTTCAGTCAGCTTTCACTAACACTGTGCAGCTGTGTACTGCAACCACTGGGTGGCAACAGCCTTGAGTTGTTGTTTTTTTACATTCCAACACTTCAAGTCAAGTCAGACATGAAAACAAGGATGCATCGGTGCAATAACTTACATTAGACACAAGTGTAGTTAAGCTGCTGTGATGAAAAAGAAATGAGGTTGTTGTGCTCAAAGCAAACTTGAGCCCTTTTCTTAGTAGTCATGAGTTTTTAGTTAAAAGAGTAAAGCATTACCATGTTGTAGAGATTTTATGCACAGCAAATCCACTCAGCTTTTTAATTTATTTTGACATTACTGTAGCTTTACTTGCACATACTGGAACCCAGTACTTTTGTTGCATGCATTGATTATATTTCTTCTTGCTGAAACCGATAAAAGTCAGATGTTGATTTATTTGTGTGAATGTAAACTGTCCTCCACTGATGACCTGCACTGGGCTCTGAGTCTGTATGGAGACGACGTGCATCTTTGGCCCTGACAAGCCAGAGTTTCTGAGGAGAAAATCATCTAATAATGGTAAAGTGAGAAGTATAACAACAAACTAACATTTTAAATACTTCTGTCTTCTCAGATTTTCATGGACGTAAAGCTGTTAATAGACTGGACTAATTTCAGGTTAGTATCATCTACAGTGCTCCATGTAAATAGTAGATGCTGTGTGAATGGTCTCTTATGATGTATTGCACTGGGCTCAGAAAATCATTGGCGATAGAAGTGTGCCTCTGCCCTTGACAAGGTGGAGTCTGAGGAGAACGTAGTTAAAACATCTGTTTCAAACTTGTAGGATTTGTCTGACTCTTTTTCTGTTCTTTCAGGTACTAGAAGACACGATCTACTTCATCTCCATGTTGTAAATAAAATTAAAAAAAAATAACTATTTGCTCTGACTGATCAAATAAAACTCTACAACGTAATGTGTTCTTTTTTGTGACAAATATAAAATTTGAATATGGGATGTTGTTAGAATGATGGAGCTAATTACTACAGGAGTTATATACTAAAATACTAGCATAAATATATATGAAATGTGTATGAGTTTAACAATTGAATAGAAGTCTAACCACAATGTATGGATAACATGAGGGGAAACAGGATAATGGTGGGTAGTTGTTACATTGACTGATGAGGAATTTAAACTGCAGAATATATTGAGGTGTAGTGTATCATTATCCTGGAATTCTATAAACCTGTTTATAGGTGTAGCTATAAACAATTTTAAAATGCTAAACGTTTGGCAAACATTTCTGATCCTGTGTCTTGTATGAAAACTGAAATTGAAAATAAGCTGAAAGTGAAAGAGGTAAAAATGGGAGTTGAAGTAGGGCCATCAGTCCTGTCCTTTATCTAACAAGCGACATCACTGAACAACTATAAAGTCAACAAGAAAATGTGTGTATGAAGGTGAGCATCTAGTAGCTCTGTCTCAAGACAGGACAATTATATTTATACAGATTTATGAAGACAAAAATTAAAGAAGGTGGTGTATATGTGGGTCGACCATTGTTTAAAAAGCCTATTTTTTAAAGTGATTTGGATGAGACGTGGTTTTGAATACAAATATTTTCTCTTGTACTTTTATGTCACTTTATAAAACCCCAAAAATAAATGAATTGCAGTGTCACAGCTGGGATAGGCTCTAGCACCCCACCGCGCCCCTGACGGGGACAAGCGGTTAGGAAAATGGATGGAATAATGGAAATGAAATCATTATTTAAACACTATAGTTTTTCTCTATTTACTCAGGTCATGTGAATCATTTAAGTGTGACCAAAGAAAAATCAGGAAGAGGGTAAATAGTTTTTCACAGCACTGTACCTATAGGTATTTAGAAGGTATTGTGCTGATGCCCTGTATACTCTGTACATGTCGTCTTAAGCATTACTGCAACACTTTCTGTCATGGATTAATGTACAGATGTGGTTGCAGATGTTTTTATAGGATCTACTAGTGTGTATTTCTTACATAAACATGGGTTTGAAATCATCTATATAATCCACTGTATCACCATCAATGTTATATTAAACAGTACAGTATCACCACAATTCATGACAACTTATATTTGCTGCAGTCATGACGCATTTGGGATTTACACAGTCAGTCATAGAGAAGTAACCATCAAATAGAAATAAAACATAACATAAATGAGAACTTTGTTTCTGCATCTTTATTATAATTCTAACAATTTATTATCTCTTAAAACATTTGAAATTCATATAGGTTTATATGAATGTGTGTATATGCATATCACATATACATATATATTCTGTAAGTTATCTTTCATCTGTTCATATTCTCTTTTTTTAAAAGATCTTTTAAAGGAAAAGAAATGCTTTCTATAGAGTCAGACCGATTCCCTCGGATCTTAACTTTTTTCTCCTGACAGCAATGATGAGCCATCACTCTTCATCATAAAAACTAAGTGCAACGAAAGGCTTCAAAACAATTCTCCAAAAACAGTTTCTCACCAGCCACTTAACAAGAGCACGGCTCAATCAGCAAGAAATGTTTTCAAAATATCTTATCCAGGGTTATTAATTGGCCCTATTTACACATGCAAACTGTTGTATAGACCTGATAGAAACAAGAAGAATGTGACTATGGGTTAAGTTTGGACAGAGAGCCACACTCTGCTTGTTTACCGTACAGAAACATCACCCTTTTTGGCTGTAAACAACAAAAACCTCTAAAAGGGAAAATGTGAAAAGTCACAGTCGCTAATGGAAATAGGGTCATTGCATAATATGCTGGTAATAAACAACGAGCTGTGAGCATACTGAGTGACTGCAGAAGGTGCTTTGTACAGATGAGAAGTTGCAAATGAGCGAAAACAGAGTGGCGCTCTTAATACTGTGTCAGGTCATTAACAGTGGAAGGAGGCAGATGTAGAGAACGGGTCGAACTGTATAGAAAGCAGAAAAGTTAAATAAATACATTTTACCTTTTCATGTTAAACATTATTTGGAAGACAGAGATTCTTTAGAACTTGTGAGACTTTTTTTTTACACCTTAAACCATAATTAGATGACCATTATTTTCATCGTCCTTATTGCTATTTCTTTTGAAATCCCTTCCTTCCCATCCTTGCAAATCCCCTTTAATGACCACTGCTCATTTATAGCCTGTGTGTGTGTGTGCGTCTATGAAAACACATTTATCTTTTTCCAAAAATAGACTGAGGATATTAGGGCAGGAAGGTAAGTAAACTCACTGTTGATGCCCTGATGTAAAACACAGATTTGATATGTGTTGGAGGACTCAAAAACAGCAGGAGAGGTGAAGTGTTGTTCAAGGTAGAGAGGTCATGAAAGAGCCCTTATATTTGATCTCAGCAACAGTGAGAAAAGCAGGACTGAGGTTAGAATGAGATGCAAATGTGCCATGAAAACTGATAAATACTACTGATAAATAATAAGATTGCAAAAAGAATATGGCGCATAAAGAAATTTTGAGTGAATGATCAAGAGAGGGTGTCTGTTAAACAAAAATAGTAATTCATAACAAGTTTTAAAAATGATGATATATTTAACTGTATCATGAGCATCCCATGAATAATATTTTTAACATCTGCAAAATAGAAAGTGGCAACTAACTAACTAACAACTCCATAGTCATAGAAAGTAAAATGTGCATCACATTAATTTGTAGTGCTTGTCACATAGAAGCAGTGTTAAGGGTACAGTCTGCCAAAAATTAATAATATGATCTTTCAATTAAAAAATACTTATACTATCCATCCACCAGGATTATCTTCACTACAAGGTCAGAAAATATGCTCACTATACTATAGTCTTCAAAAGCAGAAACCAGGAACTCTCTGAAGCTATAATAACAGTAAGGACGATGGTAGTAATGATATACGGCAACAATAAATCTTTTCATATCAATACGATTATTCCAGTATTCCCATTTAAAGTTTAAAAATTGTAAGAACAATCATAGTATTAAAACTCGATAATAAGCGTTACTCTCAGATCCCCTCAGTCAGGTGGCTGCTTGTTTCCTCCTGGATAAAGTTGAGACACGGGGTGGGGCGCTCCTGGAAGGAGCAGGGGGGATTGGGTGGGAAAGAGCAAGAAAATGGCAGTTTTTTTCTCTTCCCCTCCCCTCTCCTTTCCAGTCTCTCTCGCACAGATGGTCTGAATGTGTGTACAACAGTTGTCTGGATGCTGAGGAAGTGTTTCTCGATAAATAAAATCCTCTGGGAGATTCTCTTTACATAGTCGTGTATCCCGTCTAACAGTTGAAAGCATAGTCAGTCTCAGTCTATTTATATGTATCTATAGATATATATCTATATATCTATGTATACACATATACACACATATACAGTATATGTGTGTGTATAGATATACAGATATATATATATACAGTATATACATATAAAAATAAGGTGTCCCATAAACTTGTCACAAAAACACCGTTAAGTGCTTGTGTGTATGTGTGTCTGTATGCATGCAGGCATGTACAGTAGTAACTCAGGTGCCTGTGTGCGTATCAGTGTGTCTTTTTTTATGTTCATGGTCTGGGCACTTATTTTTGCTACAAATTTGTGATACAGTGACCAGTCTGTATATATGTCGTTATAAGATTTATGATAAAGAGCTATAGAGAAACGCATACGATTCTGACGACAGGACCTGCATTGATGACAGAGCCCTACCAGTGGTGAGGTAAAAACAAGACCTAACCAATCACAGCCAGTTACGCTGAACTGAACCGAGGACGCAGCTAAACTATCTGCACACTTATCACCCCTAAAAGACGTGGACGCAGTCATGAGACAATGCCCTGCGTTGTATGACGTTCACCATACAAAGCCTCATTCCTGCACACATTCCTCTCAATTCACCCTCAGACACTCATCCTGCTCTATGATTTTCATGACACATATTTAAACTAGCATCCACTCGCACAGGGAGGGGTTGTCATTGATTGCACTCTATATAATATTCTTGGTGGGTTCCACTTTTAAACCTGGACAGATTTAACCAGCCAGCTGAGGGGTAAGAGGAGTTTTGAATAGGATTGCTGCATGATGAAAGACCTTCTCCAGCCTGCCAACAGCACATGTTTAAAAAAATCTCATTGGCTTTTGGTTGTTTCTCTCAAGTATTTGGTTCAATGTTATAACTTTTAACTGATAATATCTGCTGCAGCCAAAATGTCTTCATCTGCCTCTTGGATTAGAGGTTGTGTGTTGATTGGTGTGACTGTGCGTGTATCTGGGGAGTGTACTTGTGTAAATCAGCCTGCCACAATTGGGGAGCGCCAGCCAGTGTCTTCATGGATCCTCAGCCCTTTTTCCATCCCTGTGTTTCCATCTCCCTTTTGGGACTTGACTCCCTGTTTCTTTTGATTTCTGTGTGATATCCAATCCCCCCCTCATTTGTGGTGTGAATCCACCATGGATAATAGCAGGTCCGTCTTCCTTCCTGACTGACTCCAATCCCTCCTTCCTTCTCTTTCTTTTTCTGTCTCTGCATTTGCAACCTCAGCTCCGACTCCCATCGTCCCTCCTCCTCTCACTCTGTCCTTCCCGAGGTGAGAGAACAGAAATGGGAAATGGGCTGCTGGACAGCCTGAGGACAGAAGAACAAATATAGTAATGTTTAGTGCTATTCGTTAGATGACAAGTGATGGTGCTTTTTGTTTGGATTTCAGATCTAGGTTGGTAAAACACCCAGAGTTTTGAAGCTCCTAAGCCAACAAATAAATCCCTTATCATATCCTTTATTCACATTTTCAGTTTAGTTTTGCTTCTCTCTCAGATACACAGGGTTACATTTGTTACATACAAAGGAAAGTGGAAACAAGTCCTTAGTTTTAAATTTACTATCCAACATGCTTAAGTAAGAACTTGTTTTTTTTGATAACTTGACAATTATGACAGGTCATTTCCTGTGACCTGTTTAAACCATGTTTGCCTTCTGGCAATGTTACTGTAACTGCACTGTGCAAACAAGAACTTAAGATAAACTAATATTTAAATTTTCACAGTTGCTTTACTTCAGCTTTTTTTCTTTTTTGCTGCAAATGCAAAAGAGGTCAGGACAAAAGTTAATGAATTTCACAGAGCAGTTACAAAATACAGATTGTGGTAAAAATCCATGATTTAGTTTCATAGTTAATAAGTGTATTTACTTATTTATTTGTAATTACTGTTTTGATACTGTGCTGAGTAAATTAAAAAGATAAGATTTTTACACTGAAATCTAAAAATATTAATACCAAAACACAGAAAACATGTTCCCTATCTTCAAAGATGACATTTTACAAAACAACTTCCATTGGTGTTAAATGTGAACACTTTGCAATTGTTATTTCCAGAAATTCGTGTAGGTGGTCCAAAATTGATCACACAATGTCCTACCTGGCTAAAACAGCTTAAAATAAGTTAATGTTCAGTAAACTAATCATTTGAGTTTATATTTAGCTCTTCCTCTATAGGAAGAATGACCTGTCATTTTCAGTGTAAATTAGAACCAGGAATGTCAAAACAAAAACAGCTTTCCTTAGAAACTCATCAGTCTACATTTGTCTTCAGAAAGGGAGGTTATATATATAGTCAGGTTATATATAGTCATGAAATTAAAGATTTCTTTAAAATGTAAACACTGAACACTGTCCAACCAGTGCTGTAGAAGGCCTGGAAGAAAATGGCACCAAAGTATATGAAAACAACTAACCAGTAGAAGATCCCAGATTTTTGCAGTTATAGCTGCAAACACAACTTTTAAGTTTGACCATTATTCTCTCCTCAAATTAGGATAGTAATAGTAATAGTAATAGTTTTTTACTATTCCCCACAATTCCCTTATGGAGTCTGAATTACACTGATAGTCTCTATTCACTATAATGCCTGTTATTGACCTGATTTCACCTGTGCCATAAGCCTCCATTGTTCGCCAAAATGGATTAAAATACATCAGTGTGATGCACTAGGCAAAATGTTTTTTCCTCACTAGAAGTGTGACCTTACTAATAAAAAAAAAAAATTTCAAACAGCAAGCATTATTTCTTACAGCCTTACTCCTACAACCTAAAGTATAACGTTGTGAATATTCTGCTGACAATAGAAGGTTTTAGCACTTTACACATAACAACATTACAAGAAGCTAGTGGTGTAAACAAAGTGGACAGCATGCACAGTTTACACACAGGCAAATATAGTAAGATATATGAAGAAATAGAGTAAATGTGTATATACTATAGTGAATGTATAGGGAGGTAAATCACATTTCAATATTTATAATACATTTCTCTAACAGACTTAGACATAAACTAGCACACATAAAATTGTGCTTTGCTGTTTTTTTGTAATAATGTTATGAAAATAAAACCTAGACAATAGGGATATACAGTATATCATAATGGAGCTTGTCTTTAGATCATTCTTTGATGACAGATCACATTTCTTGTTAAAAAACAAACTGCTTTGTTGATCCTGAGATGTGAATAAAGTGCTTTATTTGTTCTCGCATTAGTGCGTTTTACATAGAGACTAACTGTTATGCTGTGCTGCATGTCGGTAAAGAGTACTGTGTGAAAAGATCTGAAAAAGTAAACTCAGAGAGAAATGTGTGGAGCCAACTGTAAATATTCCAAATCGTTGAGATGGTCCTGCCAAGACACTACTAAGGATCATCTGTGCCGCTTGTCTGTTGTGATAAATTAGTGGCACTGGTCAGTTGTCTCTTAGTATCCTGTACAGTTGGAGCATACCTGTCCATTACGCTCCTCAGGGCCCGCTCTATGTTCATGCGGTGGCCCACACGCGTCACTCCCAAATCCAGATAGTCTTCCTTGGTTAGCGAAGGTAGGTGGGTGCCGTCAATCTCGTTGTCCAGGAAGCGCTCTCTGTGCTCACCCAGGTTCAGGTATCCTAACCAGTCTGCAACATCATACTTGGTCCAGTAGGGAAGTGGCTTGGAGGCAAATGGCTTTGTAGGAGAAGGGGGAGGTAGATGAGGGTAGCTCAGACAGGGAGGTGGAGGGAGAGGGTGCAGTGGTGGGGATGAGGTCCCAGACAGGAAATGTGTTGGAGAAAGGGATCGTGAAACAACTAAGGTGGAGTTTGGAGGAGGTGGGGCACCAGAAGGGGCAAACAGTGGAGGGGAGGGCGAGAAGTAAGGATCTCCAAGAGGGTTTCCAGGTGAAGGTGGGGTAATTGAACCTCGGAGGTCATAGATGGCACTGTATAGGGGTGAGGTGGGGAGGAGTGGAAGAGATGAAGGACGTGGTGGGCCCATTTGCGGCCTCTCTGACCTGGAAATGAGAGGACTAGGTGCTCTTCTACGTTGGAGCATGTGTGATTCTGCTTTACGAGACTCACGACTAGGAATAAACTGAAATTCTAGGGCTTTGGTCCGGTAGACAGGTCTGTGTTTGGGGGAGGTGGGGTAAGGGGAATAAGATGTTGGGGACAGTGGAGAATGTGAACGTGGAGGTTGAGAGGAAGCCGGAGGCTGAGGAGATGGAGATCGTCCCCAGTTGGGGTACTGGGAAGCAGGCGTGGGGGACGGGGACAACGATGGCTGCGATAACGAAATTGGAGAGGGGGACTGGGATCGAGCTGAAGGGGGGCTCAGAGCTGAGGCTGAATCTTCTGAAAATCTGTGAGAAAACAGAGAGAAATTAATATAGAAGCGAAGTATGGCAGAAAACAGAAAAACAAAGAGAAAGCTGGCAAAACATTCTCGAGTTATTTTTAGAACCTGTGGATTAAAAATGTTTTGTACTGTCACTGATTGTGTACAGTCAGTCTATAGATTTAGGTTTCCTGTCTTTTTGTATTATCTCACAACAAACTGGAAGATCACAAAAAATGAGCCAGAAAGTAAAGCAGTATGGAAGTGGCTCTATTACCTGTTTCTGCTTCTGAGAAACACATGGAAAAAGCCAGAAAAATAAAAGAGAGGTTTACACGGTATAGACCAACACTTACACAGGACAAACAGTACAGAGTATTTCACAGGAGGCATGAACATCAAGACACTATCATGCTTTGCAACAAAAACACATAGTTCATGCTGTGACACTGAAACACATAAAGGTTTTCACTGATATGTACCTATGTCTGCTCAGTGGTCTCTGGCTGCTCCAGCTGTCCTTGTTTCTTTGCTGCAGTTTGCTGCTCAGTTCATTAATGATACTGGGCTTCATACTGGATGCAGGTGGGTAAATCTTCTTCCCCTCTAAAAATGTCCTAGACTGGCCTCCTCCATCACCAGTCATATGCCCCTCACCCCAGAGGGGCTTCATCTCAGGAGTGCGTGGCCGATCAAAGTACGGCGAAGTAGGACGTCCTAGATTCTGCATGTCTCTCGTCCCGTACCCATCCTGTCCACTTTCATCCTCTGCCACTCCCTCCTCCTCGTCCTCCTGGTCATCTCTTCGTCTGTGAGAGTGGAAGGATGCGGGAGCAGTGCTGGTCTGTCTGTGTAGCTCCCCAGCACGAGTTCCTTCTCTGAACCTGCTGGTTTTTGGATAGGTTGAGGCTGCTGCTGTGGCATTCTGCATCTCAAAAGTTTGTCCATCCAAGTAGCTCATGTAGGACTCCAGAAAATCACCTCCTCTTTCTGATTCACCTGTTCTGCTTCCTCCCAGCCGTCCTCCAGCTCCAAGTCCTCTCTCCCCCCGGTCCATCCGGTCCCCTCGGACACCAGCACCACTTAGAGCTATGATGCTGTCTAGGTGGTGGTCACTGCTGCTGCGACTGTCCAGCTCTTCAATCCCAGAGTCTACAACTGTCTCCAGGGATTCCCCTTTCTTGGTAGCAGGAGGAGGATGATGGTGCTCCCCTGTCCTGCGACTGCCTGTGGAAGATGCTGTATGTGTGATGTGTGTTCGTTCCTGGTAGAGCTGAGTGGAGGTGCTTGTTGTCGTGGCAGCAGTGGTGGTACCAGTGGCACAGCTAGCGGTCGTGGCATGGGAGGCAGTGCCCCTAAGTGGAGCAGAGGTGGCAGCAGTGGAGGAGGGCACTGGGGGACCACGGTAGGCTGGGGGAGGCACGACTGTGTGCAAGGGAGGCGTGGGTGAAGAGCGCCCAGGAGAGTGAGTGCTGTTGTAAAGGTGGTGGGGGTGGGACATGGAAAAGGGTCTGTGGTACGATCCGGGAGGGGGCGGGGGTGAGACTGACGGGGGAGGAGGAGGTCCTGAGGTGGGCTGCAGGGTTGAGGGCGATGGAGGAGGCGGTGGGTTTGGCGATGTTTGGGAAGGGGAAGGAGCAGATTGAGTCAGGTTAGCCACCTCACTGTCATAAGATGTGAGGCTGGAGGCGGTGGAGTCCCCTGCCTGAGGTGAGGGCAGGGGTGTATGTGCAGGAAACCCACTTACAACTGCTTCTTTTCGGGGGGCTAGAGGAGGAGGTGGTGGGGGTGGTGGAGGAGGAGGGGGTGGTGGAGGGGGTGGTACCTGCTGTTGGCGGGAGGTCAGGCTGTTGGGGAGCCTTCCGTGTTGTGAGTACCCTATTCCTCTGTCAAAACTGTTTGCAAACTCTAATGGAGGCGGGAGGGGGTCCGCGTAGACAAACTCATCGTCTGCATCAACTGAAGGGGCAGGAGGTGGAAGAACCATCAGGCCACTCCCAGTGCTCCCAGTAGTGCTCACTGTCTGCTGAGTACTGGTATGTGGGGGAGAGGGAGGGGTGAGGGACAATATATAGGCCTCAGCTTGACTTTCCATCCTAAGAAAAGTCGGCCTCCGAGGCTGCTGTGACTGGGACACCTGCTGAGCAGAGCTTTCAGCAGCTGCATTTGCAGCAGCCTGTTCTGCCCTCCTCATGTAACCCTCTCGCTCTTTGTCTCTCTCTCTTTCTCTCGACAGCTCCCTCTCCCGTTCCCTCGACCTCTCCCGCTCCCTCTCCTTGTAGGTTGGCTGATACGGCTGAGATTGGTAGTGGTGCGTGTGGACCGTTTTGTCTTCAGAGAAGCGAACTCTTAGCCCCTCGCGAGCCCCTCCTCCTTCCCGTTCCCTGTCTCCTCCACTGCCTTCCTCTCCCCACACACTCCCAACTCCTCTGAGAATTCTGGGTGAAGGTGGGCGGCCAACAGTGGCCGTCGTGGCAGCCAGAGAAGATGACGTGACCAGGTAGGAGGAGCTGGAGGACTGAGAGGCAGATGACACCGGCTGAGAAGTGACAGCAGATGAAGGAAACACCACACTCGACATCTGGCGGGTGAAGTGGTGCTCGGTTCCCCTCTTTAACCTGCTGTCATCCCGCAGAGCACGCTCTCGGGCAGCCAGGGCAAGGCCTAGTGGCGATGTGGGGTCAAGAGCTTTTCCTGTTAGAGGGTGAATGAATGTGGTAGTAGAGGCTGCTGGCTGCCTGCCTGCTGCTGTGTACAAATCAGTAGGCACAGACTTAGGCTGATAGTCCAGGGCAGGTGAGGAATACTCAGGGAGGCCAAAGGCTGGGGGCATACTGCGAGTGTGATGGATAAAGGTGTCCCCAGAGAACATGCCCTCGTCAATAGACTTAGACGGGCGCAACCGTATTGATGAACTTTCAGCCTGTGTGCTAAGCTGTTGCTGTGACACCTGAGTCCTTGTTACTCCTCCTATTCCATCACTCACTCCCCCAAGACTAATGTCCTCCTCAGCAGACATGAACAAGGAGGCACTCTTTCTGCGGGCTTCATGGAACCGCTCTCTGTCTCTACGAGCTGCGCCAACAATGGCAGCCCCAAACTGGCTGGTAAAGTCCAGGTTATCCTGGGCTCGCATAGAAGGCAAGGATGGAGGGGGTGGTGCTGGGATGGAAGGTGGGGCAGGGGGCTGTGGAGCAGGAGTGGAGGGAGGAGGACCGTGTGGTGTTTTGGCATCATCTGTCTCACCTGATCCAGGAGCATCGGCCTCCACACTGCTGCCCTGGCTGCTGCGTCCGCTGCTGCTGGTTGAAGGGGCCTTGACAATAATGGTGGGGATGGGGATAGAGCTTTTTTCCATCGAGCTTTTACCCCCCAGTGTACCTTGACCCATGCGCAAATCCTCTACCTTGGACTGTTTCACCAAAGGGCCCTTACCTCTTCGGACACCTCCTTTCGGACCCCCTGCTGCTGCCCCTGCTACACTGCGGTCTGCTCGCTGGGGTTGACTCTGGGTAGTCTGTTGCTGCTGGGGCATTACGGTGGCAATGCTGGATGGGGGGACGGCGGTGCTGTAGCCTCTCCTAAGACCTGCTGCCTTTGCCCCTCCACCAGCTCCTACGCCAGCTCCAACAGGCTCCCCAGTATAGGCAACCTTCCGCGATGCAGTCCTGCTTTGAGCAGTATGGGCAGTTGCATGTGCATATGATGTTGTGTGGTCCACCGCTGGGCCACTGGAAACAGTGCTGGGACCACCTGCTCTCTCTCTGCCCCCATGGGTGAAGTGCACTGACTGGGAGTAGGGCTGATAGTGCGCAGATGTGGATGTGGACTGGGACATGGAGACAGAGGGCTGCTGAGATGACTTAGTTCTCCAACCTAGCGGTGGAGCAGAGGAGAATGGAGGTTCCGGTGGTGCGGTGGTGGGAGGAGGGGGGATGTCATCTGGGCCAGGCACTGACAGACTACGGGCAAACTTCATGGCTGGAGGATGAAGAAACTGCTTCTCCTCCTCAGGCACCCCTGTAACACAGCATTCACAAATGGAGAAAAACATAGAGGGATAAAATAGGGATTTATAGATTGCGATGGAGTAGAGTAAGAGAAAGAGAGAAGAAGAAAGTGCAAAATGAGCCAGAACAAAAGGAAAGCTGAGGGTTATCTATGAGAGCGTCTGTCTAAATCTGCCTGCCCATCTACCTGCCAGTGAGTCTGTCCTCAATTCTTATGTCTGTTAGTATGTAAGTGAATTAGTGCTATATATTCCATAAACAAGCAGCAACTGGACAGCATTACACAGCAGCAATGGTTGTATTGGTCTCCAGTGAGCACATAACTATTTAAGGGGAGCGTTAGCAAAGCCTTAGTAAGCAACATACTAGAAAATAAGCCTTCAGAATAAAACAAGATTAGTGGCACTTGTATATATAACAAATAGTAGTAGAGTTAGTAGACAAACATCTTATATTTACAGTACATCACAAATATAATAGAAGTGAGTGTACAGTTATATATACAGTACAAAGTGTGCACAGTTTTGCCACAGACAAGACATACGTCAGCACAATATTGACCTCTACTACTGGTCAAGAGGACAGACAGACAGGCGAACGGAGGGGCAAACGGAAAAAACAGACAGCCTCACCGATGGATTTCTGCCGCAGCATACCGTGCTGTGGGGGGTGACCTGAGGTGTACTGCCCACGCTCAAAGCCAAGGCCCAACCCCGACGACATCATCCCAGACTGATCCGCATAACTTGCCTGAAATGATGAAAATGAACAGTGTGTAAAAGAAGGAAAAACACATTACAGAGTGAGCCATGACAGTGAATCATACTGTACACGTGTAGGCAGGAATCATTCATCTTCTTACATTGTTTCATACTGTAGGTAACAAACCAGGTGATGAAACATGGCACAAGCTTGGTTAAATATCTCAAATGGGTCTTAATCAAGATCTCTTAATTTCCAAACCATGTGATAACCTTTGAATAAAAATGTTGTTGAAACTGCTTCCACTAATCAAAGTTCACAGGGGACAGGGATTCGTCTTAACCTGATCACAGACTCTACACTCTCATCTCATCTCATCAAGGAAATATACTGCAGGATGTTTAACAACACACACCTCGTTGCCATAGAAACTTCGTCCCCTTTCTCTCTTTGGCACCTGTCCCCGTGTCCCTGGCACCTCATTGGTGCTGATGGTCTGCTGAGCTGCTGCAAGAATTTCATCTAGTTTATCTGAGAGAAAAAAAGAGAGAGAAAAAGAGAGAGAGAGAGAAAAAGAGAGAGAGAGATAGAGAGAGGGACATACAGCAATGAAACAGAAAAATGGACAGCAACAGAACGAGGGAAACAATATGTGGAAAGGGACACACTTGATGAAGGTAGATGTGAAAGAGAGGAAGAAATTCAAGAAACATCCAGACAAACACGAGCTCCCTTACTTAAAGCCATCTGATAGACTGTCCTCTTCTTCTCTGTGGCTTGTGAGGTTTCAAATTCTAAAAGAAAAGAAACATAAAATAAGCTTAATCAGCGAGTGGTAAGACATTTTGGACAGACATAAATACAGGCTTAAGCCAGCATGTACCAGCATACCTGATTTTTTTTTCCAAGGGGTAGCAGCTGGAAGGAGGACAAAAGGAGACTTAAGTTTTGGCAGGAGTGAAAGTGCAATAGTGTTGTTACAATGAATACTAATCATATTCCCTGGAGCCTGACAAACTGAGTCACCTCTCCAGGCTTTCTGATCTTCAGTGTAAAATAAAATATATCACACCCATGCTTTAAGACAGCTGAAGTGTGTACAGTGTGTGTTACAGTAAATATGCTGCACACACATAAAGTATGTTGCTTCTTGTTACTCTCTAACACCCTTGAAAACACATACACACACACACACACAAATGTGGAATTAGTCTGGAGATGACTCCCACCTCTCTCCACTGTTAAATGGATAAGATCCCGTCAGCAGTATGTAGACAAAGAAGACAAAGGAAAGACACAGTTAGTGGTTAAACCAGTAAACAGTAAAGTCTATAGGGGGGTAAAAAGAAGGAAATAAAGGTGACCCCTTAGTGATTGCATCCAGTGGTGTAACAGAGCTAGCATGTGCAGACTGGACAGGGATTTAGTTATCCACCACACTTGATGATGAATAGTTTATTGAACTTAATTGAACATAAAATGTTAACATCCACCAATTATACCATATACATATATACAATTATATATACAATTATCACGTAAAGGTTCTGAATTTTTACCTATGTTGGACACATTCTTTCAAAAATAAGCTGTAGCTCTGTCAAAATACATTTCCAAACATATTTCAACACTTAGTTAAATTAGTGTTGCTAAAACGCAATTTGTGTGCGAACTTAAGTGCACTGCAGGATCACTTCAATGTGATGTCCTTGTTGTCTTGCAGCATGACTTGTAGGTGAACTGGGACACTGCACCAATCACAGAGGTGAGAGAGTTTAGTAGGCGTCACAGCTAAATGAATTCCAATGCATCTGAATGAGCATATGGCAGCAGCTGACCTGGCTTCATCACCCACTGTGATCGCCACAACTTGACTGAAAAGCAATGCAACAGAAGTGAGGATCCTCAATGAGGATCTTAGTTATAAGATGTCGGTAAATTATGTAACCGAATCTCTAACAACCCAGGATATGTTTTGATAAATGCTCTTCACATTGAGTAAAACAGCATAGTGCTCTCCAAAGGACAAACTACAGTATTTCATGGTGACATTTTCTAAAATACCTCAACCCCAATTTGACATTTCTGTACTACAATTTCTGGTTACCTGTCAGGCAACATATTCACAATACCAACACATCTGCAATATACTGATATGCAGATTTATCTATTTAGCCCTTGGCGCTGTGGCACAAATACACCTGCATATCATCACTGAGTTCATTTTGATACCCCGGCATGATGATGATGATGAGACACATTATACATTGTTTAATCAACAACATGGTTTTAGCTCCTATTTTTCCTCAAAATGATGGCCCCTTTTTTTTCTAGAAGAACTTGACCTTTGGAAAAAGGATGTAGCTATGCGGTAATTAATTGTCTATCGGAGTGATACTATATTTACTGAGATACTTCCTGGCCTACACAATATCTTTACATATAGTACTACTGAACAGTTTTTATATACAGTAGCAAGCACTGAATTATGTGTTTCAGTAGTGAGGTGGGTTGAGGGTTCAGGAAGCTTGTGCCTGTGATTCAAATCGGTTGCTCATGCCTTGTGCTGGTCAGGTGAGGTCACACCACAGAGAGAGAGCAAGTAAGGGGAGCAGATGGGGAAGGGATGAAGCAAATGGCTGATTCCTGCACATAAATCATTGTACTTGGGTTAGGCACATGTCTCTTACTGTTTGTAAGAAACAGTACTAAACACAGATCTGAGACCAGCTAATGAAGCCTTGCAGATTCATCTCCAGTAGCTCCATACATCACAAAGCGCTTGTTCAGAAACAGCATCGACTGAGATCACTATAAATGTTTGGACGATAAAACCTAACCACCAATAAAACACTGGCCAAACATTGTGATCTGAAAATAGGGGCGTTGACCCTCACCACGCACTCTCCTCCCACTAATTTGCCTCCAGTAGAGATGGCATTAGCATAGCCACACATAATGCAGTTACCATAGAAACAGACCTGGAATAAAGTTGTTTCTTTTTTCTCAAACATTACTCATCTCAGTAATTTTCTCCTGGGCATGATTTCTTCCAAATAAATCAAAGACCTTTTCAACAAAAGATGTTATCAAAAGAGAGACCAATTTTGCAACTGGTTCACTGATACATTAAGATCAGACAATTTCCAATGAGCTTTGAGGCACCTGGACACCCTTCTCAGGTGACTCCCATTTCCCTGCAGCGTTACCTTGGCAACAAATACTTTCTGAGTGTCAGCATGTGTGTGTGTTGAGCAGAGGGGCTAGCAGGCTGCTCTGTGGGAGCTGGGGTTAAAGCTGTGGGTGGGCTGTGGGCTGAGGGTGCAGGGGAGTAAGAGGCAAGAGAGGCGGGCAGTGAGAAAGGGATCACAAGGTGGATGGCGACACTTTTTCTGGGTGGGGTTACCTGTAGTGGGAGTGCTTGAAGTGACAGTGTGGAACCTCTGAAAGAACAGTGAAATGCATTGAGTCATCCACGGCGATAGCCAGACTTCTTTCTTTTCCTTTCGTTTCTGCTGCTGTGTAAGTACACATCTCCCTCTAAATTTGCTGTCTAAATTTAGTCCTTGTTTAACTCTCCTTCACACTTTCAGCATCTTTAACAACCCCAAACACTCTGGTTTTGCACTGTTTCTATCATTCTTTCTACCCACTAACTTTTTCCTCCTTTTACAATTTAAAACACTCTTCTTTACTTTTTCTTTCTCACAGTCTGTTTTTTATTTCTTTTGTAATCCATAAGTTTATACAGTATAAACCTCATTCTTACCCATCTCTTCCAGCTCTGAAGTCATGGATTTGGATCGTAGAGCAATAGCTGGAGTGCTCAGCCTCTTGCTCTGCTGGGGGACTGGAGGAAACAGAAACAGGCAGCAGTGGTCAGTCAAGCTGTTCAAACCACGGCTCAGTTATCCTCAGCAGTCACCAATAGCACCATCTCAGGGTGCAGTGTGACGCTTACTTTTCTTTCTTGAACCGTCCTCCATTTCTGGGTTGCGTGTTACCATGACAACCTTAACCATAAGGCTGTTTCCACCTTGTCGGATCATATTGACGACCTGCCTGTGACCAACCTTCACCACATTCTGACCATTGACCTGAGACAGAAACACAGAGTGACTCGACTTGTTTCAACAAAGGAGATGGAAGTGAAAACTAACAGGTTGATTAAAAAAACGACAGAGAGACATTTAAAATTATTATTTAAAATGTTTGACATTTTATTTAACAACAGTTATCACATCATATAAAATACACTGTAACAATCGAACTAAAACTTTATGAATCTTCAGATCATACTGTATGTGTTTGAAATATTTGCTTTGTATAAAGGTAGCTTTTTCTGTTGGTAGCATTATGCTAGCATAAATCTGAAAGTGATCAAAATATTAATTTATGATACAGAACAGAACACTTTGATTGGAATCTGGATCTTGGACTGTGTTCAGGTTTGCTGCCTGACCGCTTTCTTGTTCTGTATATGTTCAAAGGCCTCCACAGGTATTCGGTCAGTTCCACCCCCACAATGATGAGGAAAATCATGCAAGTACCTCTATTAGAAAATCCCCCATTCTGAGACCAGCTCTCCAGGCCACTCCTCCCTCGTCCACAGACTCCAGGTACTGCAGAGCAGGGAAGGCCGGGGTGGGAGTGAACTCCTCGATTGGAGTCTGGGCTGAAAACATCATGAAGACATGGGCAGAGAAGATGCATTAGAATTTCATCATGCAGGATGTCGTGTATGATTAGAACTATCAGATCTAAATCAGTGAGCGTGACTGGAAGACAGCATGTTTGTGTTTAGTCTATATGTCCTCACCTTTGGCTCCTCTCAGCACAAAGCCAAAACCCTCGCTGTCTTTCTTCTGCAGAAGCACTGTCTTCTCCTTGATTATATAGTCACTGGCAGAGAAGAGACAGAAGGAGGACATGTACTAGATTCAAACTCTGCTTTCATTAATGGAGACGATGGGTGGAAAGTCAAGTTTTAAACCCATAAATCACAATCACCTCAATGTTTGCCTCCCTGGTGCTACCCTCTAAATCCTACTAGCTGCCCTAACTTACATAACTATAATTTCTATAGTTATCTTTGCTCAGTTAGCAACAACATGTACTTCTTGGTAGTTTTTATCAAGTTAGGAGTTCATTGCAGGACAAAAAAAAATTAAAGTGAAGCTAACTTAAAACAATAAAGTACAGTAGCAACAAAGGGAGAAATTACATTACTAGACCAGTAGGAGGCAATAAAGCAAGAAACTGTGTCTAATCTAGAATACTGGAAAACTTGCAACCAAGTGTTAGCAAAGTCCACGCACAATTCAGACTCAGACTCCTCATTGACACAACACAGTTGAAAAGCCAAGGACATTGACCTTCCTATCTCCACCTGCTCTCGGTCCACTGCTGGCATTTAGCAGTGAGGGAAGTAGGATTCATTCAGTGCTTTAGAAGTGACTTACATTTTACACTGTGGTGGGACTGATCTGGGCACCTAATAATTACAGCTAATCGATCAATAAGAGCACATTTGTTGGTGCAGAGCAGAGACAGAAAGAGAGAGAGAGAGAGATGGTTAGAAAAAAGGGGGATTGTCCACTGATTTCGACAGCTTACAGTGGTATAACATCATATAGTATAGTAGTATAGTGTATAACAGGGATCCTAAACTTAACAAAAGCAAATGTGAAATAAATGGAAAGAGATGTTTAGCGGCTGTTTGAACTAAATTGATTATATTTCACTGTATTGTCAAATCACCTCTGAAATGTGTCTAATGTCCCAATGCACATTACAAAACCAACTGTCTGAAACACTTACACAAGTAATAGTGCAATGGTTTCTGTAAGGCAATTGGTTTGCTTGTTCTTAACAAGTAAACCTGACTGCAAGTAGTATTATATCTTATGATGAGATCTTAGAAACTTTCTGGAAATGTCACATTAGTTACTAGCTCAACTTAAATAAATGTGTTAAACATTGTATATTTTTGAAATAACTAAATTAACAGTGCATCTAAAATAAGTCATCAAGTTTTTCAAACCCAACTGTAAGTGTACTACACTAAATAAGCCTTTGTTGGTTAAAAATACAATTCCTAGTTTACAGGTGTTTAAGCATATTGGTTTTCAAGCAATTTTTAAGTCAGGTTAGCCAATTAGACTTTGCAATGTACTGTTCTCTGCTCTGTGCTTCCCACTTTCTCTGTCTCTCGCTGACCACCATACAATACAAGCCATAAACTTATTTTGTCAGTGTACTGGATAGAAATAGAGGCCTTTTCGTGGATATATATCAGAATTTGTGTATATACGTATTTGCTTGCACATATGTATAAAGTTTATCACCTACAGTACGGTGGTTAAGCATCGCTTTGCTATGCTTCACTTTGTTGTATGTTTTTGACAGAGAGCCCAGAACCACAGTGAGAGATGCTATATGCAGCATGATGGTGCTGCTTGTTGCCTCAGCAACAGCTAGAACTGGACACAAGGAAACTTGGGTAGGTCCACACCAGAGCCAAGCTATGTAATGGCATGCTTAGTCACTGACAGCAGAGAACAGGCACTGCATGCTCACAGGTGTAGCCTGTAGATTAGTATGTGTGGTGAAATGTAAGAACATTTACTCAAATATTGTACTTAAATGCACTCAAATTTTTACTCTACATTTAGCTACATTTCAAAAGGAGATATAGTAGTTTTACTACTGAAAAATACTACAAATGCATATTGCATAATTTGTTGTTAAAACATCTGCAAATATTTTACAAAGGTAAAATGTTATTTGCACATAACTGATGCATGGGTACTTTTATTTTTGACAGCAGTGCATTTTGTTAATAATACTTCTATATTTGGATTTTGAATACAGAAATTGAAGTTCTAATAGAACATCTTCCCAATGGGCCCACACGTAAAAGACCCTAGTCAACCCTCCTGCATAGGAGAGAAAGTCAGAGTCTTTTTGTTGTCATCTTTTCACAGTCGTCTTGCCTCTCTGTGGTCAATTTGTGTCCCTTTGTCTCTCTTTATAGCTGTGCTCCCAACAAGAAAGGTTACACAGTCACTTTAAACTGAAGCTCTATCTCTGGGCCCCCTGACCCTTGGATCTGTTGCTCTACGCTTTGTAGTCCTGTTGACTAATACATCCCTTGTCCCAGTAGCAGCCGTGGTCCTACACATGCCACAAAGGAGCTTCAGTTAAACCTCAAGTTGGGTATAAAGAAGAGCATTGACTCTGGTATTGGGGAATTTTGTCTTATGAATGGAGAGGCCATCCAAACACTCAGTCAGTCAGTGAGTCACAGAGGCACATACACCGTGTAAACTGTAACATACTGTAACCGCATGCTGATAATCCCATCATGCACCAAAATAGTCCCAGCCCACTCCATCTGTTCATCCCTCTCTCTCTTTTGACAGGCTATTCTTCTTTTCACATTTCTCCATCTTTATGGCCCCCCTTTACTCCATGTTTCTGTCTATACTGGCTCCCTCTACTGATCTCCAAACCTCTAATCATTTGCTCATTTTTTTCTAATCATATTTCCCCCTCATGATCTTTTTCATTCAGTCTGCTGAGTGAAACATTCTCTCCACAGGCTGTGTGAGAGCCTCTCTGTCTCTGCCAAGCCTCTGTCTCTTTGTTATTCTTGTCCTCTTCTGTCCATTTCTGCTGCCCAGCCTAGATCTCAAACAGTCTGAAGGACCAAGCGAATAAATGAACAAAGGATATACTCTACACAAAAATACTAGTTTTAAGGTAGTGAATGCAGATTACTGTTTGAAATGTTGCAAATATTCATCTGTAGACATAAGCAAATCTGCTAATGTTTACTTAAAACATCTGTATTTGGCACATGACAAATACAGATGTTTTCTCGTAAATCTTAAATATTGACGGAACACTGATAAATGCAGAGACGCACAACAGATTCACCTTGAATTGCAGACGACAACTACACAGAAAAATGTGTCAACAATTACTACTGAAGACCTATTAACCATCACTGCAGTAATTAATAAGTACTGAAGTAATTGTCTTGACTTTTTTGGTTATTTTAAATAAATCGAGCAGCAGATCAAAACTGCAGCATTTAGACGCACTCAGAGCTCACAATCAGTGACTCTCACCAAGCTAAGTCAAATACAGTGTGAGGAGATAAATACTGAAACTGTTCTACAAAGTCTTTTTTTAAATGGCGGGCCATTGGAAGATGTGTCATATACAGCCCCGGAAAAATTAAGAGACCACTGCAAATCGAGACCTTGTCATGGAAAGCTCAATCTCCAGATCTGAACACCATTGAAAACCTCTGGAGTGTGATCAAGAGGAGGATGGATGGTCACAAGCCATCAAACAAAGCTGACACCCAACAGCAAGGAAAAAAACTGGTGGAGAACAAGCCAAGACGCATGAAAGTTGTGATTGAAAATCAGGGTTATTCCACCAAATATTGATTTCTGAACACTTGTTTTAACAAGTTAAAAATATTAGTAATGTCTTGTGTAAAAATGAATATAAACTTGTTTTGTTTTGGGGTTTTTTGCATTATTTGAGATCTGAAAACACTGGACATTTTCTGGGATTTTGACCATATTAAATTTTCTGCAAATAAATGTTCTGTGAAATTTGTGAGTTATGTTGTCAGTAGTTTATATAATAAAACTAAAATGTAACTTTTACTGAAACATATAGCAAAATTAGAGAAACTGATAATTTTGCAGTGGTCTCAAATTTTTTTCCGAGGCTGTATATGTTGCACTAATCTATACTATACACCTATACTCACTGTGTGCTTCTGACAGGGGTTGCATCCCATCCAATCAAAGACGTGATCATCTTTAAGTGACATTAGCCTTGATGCAGTTCAGTGACCTTAGTACGTCACCTCAATTAATTTAACAGTGCAACTGCTGAATTATTAGCACCACTACTAAAATTTGACATTACATTTAATGGTTCATTAATATTTATATTAAAACATAACCACAGCAACTTTTGGCAAAGTCAGTAGAAATGTAGCATATAAGAATTTAGTTAAACATGGCCAAGGTAAATGGTTACCTTTAGCACCTCTGTATAGCTTATTCCATATACCACCATCACATCAGGACATTTTGCTTTACTTAGTCATGGTTGGGCATCTAAACAGATTTTAAACAGATGGCTTAAAATACCTAATTTTGCCCTAGAGACAACTTTTTCACTAACCTATTCTCACCAGTTGTTTGTATTCAGATAGTCATCATAACTAGTCATAGTAAATACACCAGGTGAACTAGTCTAATTTAATTGGAACCGTCTAGATACAATGGCAAGCCATCGTTTCTGTAGCAACTTGATCGTGTTGTTAATCACAGGTTATTACAGAAAAACAGAACTTAAATGTTAACACTGTTTACTAGGTGTCCATTATGTTCTTGTTAAACCTGTAAGTATTGTTAAACTTATCCCAGTTTATCAGTTGCATTTACATTTTTGGGGGTATGTACGAATAATTTCCTAGGAACAAACTCTGGTGCACATCATGCGCTTTTGTGTCCACCGTCTTTGGAGAGGAAAAGCAGGTTCAGCTACACAGGTACAAACTTTGCGTACTGCATCAGAGAATCCAATAATGATAATGTCACTCACTGTTGCTTCCTCAGTATTAGTGGCCCAGTGCTGTCATCAGCATCTTAGAAGCAAGCAACTGAACTGGACAGTCTAGCACAGTGTACAGTGCGTCTCATAGTGCATAGTGAAGTAGCCAAGGCATTAATCAGGTTTGGCCAAGCAGGCTTTCACAGAGGTGTCAGAAAAAAGCTGGAACTTGTCATGCATGCTGCATTGTTAAAACTCCCTCTGTCTCTCTCTCTCTTACACACAGACACACACACACAGACACACACACACACACACACACACACACACACACACAGGTAAACACTCAGAAACACACCACACCATCACACGACACAAAAGCACATACTACCCAAACTACAGAGGAGGACAAATTTGCCTGTCATACATTTATGTTTTGACGGACAACCAAAAACATGCCATACATGCAAACAGAAAGCACACAAAAACACAGCCATGAATGCACACAAACAAACACGCAATCAATCTCCACATCACTAGGCATCACTCCTGCCGGTGCAGCATTGCTAGAGGACGATTGTTCTAAGAACGACTCAAAGCACAGAGAAAGAATACGCCACAGACACATGTTCGCAACACAGAAGGGCTGCACTGCTCATATACGGGTCTGTGCAGCAGCAGCTCTCGTCCACACACATACATCACACGCACACAAGCACACACACACACACACACACACACACAAACACACACACACACACACACAAACACACACACACACACACACACACACATTTAGACGCACTGAATCAACAAATCCGTCTACAAGCATGCGCTGCAATCTGTCAGTCTATTTAATCGATCCTGCCCTGCCATCCATGATGTCCACATGCATGCATCCCTCCCTCCAACTCCCCCTATCTCACCCTGGCAACTAGAAGGAGAGAGGAAGAGAGAGAGGGTGGGGAGGGTAGAGGGGTATAAAAAGCCATGGCAGGTACCTGTAAATGAACCAGACGCTCCTATTCACAGGGCCGAGCGACGGCCAGGAAGAAGAGAGGGAGAGGGAGAGGGAGAGATCCTCCTCGCCACATGCCCCCATCGCCATTTCCTCCCCTCCCTCTCCTCCTCCTCCTTCTCCTGCTCCTTCTCCTTCTCGTCTTCCAGCGAGACAGCAGTGAGCGCGAACCGCGAGAGAGGAGGAGATGGAGGAGAGGAGGAAGAGGAGGAGAGAGAGATGGAAGAAGGGAAAGGGAGAGGGCCGAGCTCTCCCAGCCCCTTCATACTTAAGACAGAGAGAGGAGGAATGGGAGAGAGAGAGAGAGAGAGAGATGGAGATGGTTCGCTGTGACTGCGACACAGAAAGAGAGGGAGAGAGTAGAGAAGCAGGGGAGAGGGAGGGGGAAAAGGTGGCTTAAGGAAAGGAGAGAGACAAATTAGGTAATTTAGAGAGAGAGAGTGAGTGAGTGGTGATTGGGTTTGTTCACATGGGGCTTCATGCACAAAGTCACACATAACACACACACACACGTATGTATGCATCAACTCACACCAAACCAACCACCAAAACCTCATACACTCCCTATGCCCTTCTTTCTCCATCCTCCTCTTTGCCTCCTCACTCTTCCACTTCCTATAGTGTAAATGTAAAGTATTCACTCTGTCTATCACTGTCATGATTCCCCATTCATAAAACAACGGATGTGACTTAGATAAGCCTTTGCTTTACAGTATTGTCCTATCAGGGATGATTCATTCAACAGTGGGAATGATAGGAGGCTCTTGAAGTTTAAATGACTACAAAGGTATCATCATCGTCATCATGTGAGATACCAGTAAAAGATAAGTCCAAGTCTGATTATGTAACATTTTCACATCATCACACTTAACTGACCTCACCCACCCCTTTTTTAATCTTTCCCTTTCAGCCTCTAACATGCACACACACTCTAACTCCTTCCTCACATTAGCTGTAAACAAAGAATGAATGAGAGGGTAGAGCAAGGGAGGGAGGGGAGGTGGGGGGAGGAGACACATCGACGCAGTCAGGAAGAGGAGACAGGACAGAAAAACAGCTGGCGGATGAGTGGCGGAAGGAGGAAGAGGAGGAGGGGAAGAGGGAAAGACAGAGGGGGAAGAGGTACAGATTCTCTCAAATAGGCACTCACATCATCTCTTAGTCAGAGCCTCCTTCCACGTATGTTGAAGCTGTCCTCTGTCGACTTGCCCTCCCTCCCTCTTTCCTTCCCCATCTACGTCTCTCTCTTTCTCTCTAAACCCTCTTGTCTCCCTGTCGCACTCGAGGACGATCACAGCTCTTGTCCTCACATCTCTGCCTTTTTGTTTCACTCCTTGCATGTCAGGCTATACCACTGTGATTCCGTGTACACAGTGTCTATGTTTGTGTGTCTGTGTGTGCACGTGTGATGAGAGAAAGAGAGAGAAAAAAAAAGAGAGACCTGGACAGGGACCAGGAGAGCATACAGACAGAAGGTCCACATGATGGTGTAAGTTTGTGTAGCGCATTTCTGCTCAGTTTGTCCTGTATTGCTTATGTGTGTGTGTACGTCTGTGTGACTATCGTACTACCAGCAAACTGTTGGACGCTATTTTCTGTCCTTTGTTGAAGGATTTAGCAAAGAAAGTCAAGTAAGTCATACAAGTTTGTCAGCCGTTATCTTGCAAATACACAAGCAAGAGGCAGTGTATGTGTCTTACAAGATTCGACAAACCACCACAGCGGTGGTTGGCAGGGTGCTTTGCCTCTCTGAACACTGAATGCTTGCTCGTCCTTATTTGACCCACTGTTGGTCCAAAAATGGTCCCATGTGGGATGGCAGAACAGCAGCAGCATGTACTGTACAGATAAAGACATTTGTCACCCATGGTTCCTAAGTAATCATATTCCTGAGTTCTTGGATGTTAATGTAAATGCTACAACACATAAAAAGGTCAAAGCAGCTCATCTCACGGTCCTGTGCTCTGTACATATCAGCCTACAAAATGTATATAGTTGTTACTGACAGCAAGCATTTACCTTCAAGTCAGATCTATTGCCAGCTTTTTTACAGAAATGTCCTACAGAACAGTGCTTTGGTCAGCTTGCATATAGTTGGTCATAATCACACAACTTCAACATGAAATCTTGATTCACCTTCTTAAAATGTATTATTAAATAACAATCCCGATTTTTTTACTCAATAGTATAGAGTGTGCTTTCGCTACAAAATCTGAACAGTAGCTTGTACCATGGAAATCTTGATTCGTTCACCTTGATTCATTTGCATAGAAGTCAAAAACTTTGTTAAACTGTTAAAAGTGTGATTTACAATATGAACCAAATAAGAACTCATACATTAAACTACTTACATATTAGCATGAAGAACCAGCATCAGCGTACTATGTTTCAGTTAAGACTACACGGTGGATCTAATCAAGCTCAAGCTGATGCATGCACAAAACAACAACGCATGTGTCTCTTTTTATCACTTTGTACACACAGGATGCCTTTCTTTTATCTCTCCGTTCCTCTCTCAGATCCTCCTCTCCCTTTAGAGTGCCCTTCACTGGCTGTCCTCCAGATGGAGTCACCACAGGGGAGACAGGGTGATAGAAGGAAAATTAAAAAGTACAAGGGGGGTTAGCAATGCAGTGCTGAATAGAAAGTGAGGTAGGCACAGTCAAGAGATGAGGCCAAACATAGAGGGACGAAAGGAGGGATAGGTGAGGTATTACATGTAGTGATAAAACCTGTGAAAATAGACCCATGTGAGGGCAGCTCTGACTCAGCCATGCCTCACTGGCCGGGCAAAACAAATCCATCTATGCTGCAGTGCTTTTTTGTATGCATACGAACATACTGTATGTGAGAGTTAATGTGGCTGAGTGTGTTGCTTGCATGTCATAAAAAATATATTAATAATATATGAAAATGTGTGCTATGTATGAGGGAAAAACACAATTGGAGATAAAGGAGAAACACGTGAAAATAAAAAAATACATTGAAAGGGCAAGTTAAGAAATGATAAAGACTAATATTAAATAGTGAAAAAAAAAGACAAAGAAAGATAGAGAATGAAAGAGAGAAGCAAGGGTATGGTATGATTTTGCATAAATAACACATGTGATTGATAATGGGTTTATTTCTGTGTAAATAATTCTGTCTTTGCTCAGTCCAAGTCCTGGACACTGAAATGAGTTTGCTTCAAAGTGTCACCATGCTCATTATGATGCAAATGCAAGGCATCGAGGTTGTATTAGGCTGCGTTAATGAGGAGAAGTCACACACCTAAAGTCAACACAGTCAAGTTCTTCCACCATGTGTCAACAAATCACAGTTTTCTGAAACATTTTCTGGTGATGCTCCCCATACCTACTTAACTATAGTCTGTTGTCAACAGTAAATTTTTAAAAAATGAATTGTTGTATAAGTCTGGAGGCTGATTAAGTAGGTGGATGAATATCTGTATTAACACAGAAAGCATAATGGCCTGTTAAAATATCACAGCTGCTCTTGTGAGATTATTCGTGGCTATTCCCATGACACAGTAATACATATGAATCAGCTCGGATAGCTTGGTCATCAAGGGCAGTGATGACGACAGAGTGATTTTATAACACTGGTCAACACAAGAATATTTCAGACTTAGTCATCCAAATGGTCTGAAAGCACCTCCAACATAACAGACCAATTCAGCCCACCTAAAAACTGCAGGCTGGCAGTGCTGCTCTGCACCTCAGAGCCAAAAGGCAGGCATACAAAGGAGGAGACTGAATCCAAAATCCTGATATGACAAAAATCTGTCAGTTCAGCAAAACACGGCTGGTAAACCTTTGCCTAGAGGATGACTCCAGAATGGAAGCAGGAGGATCAGTTTCTAGACCTGAGGCGGTGAACCCTCACACAGCGTCACCGTACCGCATGAATCACTCGCAACATCGCATCACACAAGTCGCCACTGAAATGTATGAATCACCACATGATTCATCTTATCTGTAGAGATACAGTATGATACTGTATAAACAAATCCCCAGCCAGCATGTGCTGTGTGTCTAAACAGTGGAGCAGTAAGGTTGTAATGAAAAGGTTGTTGGTTTGACTTCTAGCTCCCACTGGGAGGATGGACATATTAAATCTGGATCTTTTGCAAAGCACTTCACTTGTTCCTTTCAGATAAGGTGCACAGAGACCAGCAGCATGAAACTGTGGTGTTCATGCCCAATCCTCAGGTGGAGCAATAATCTGAATGTCAAACTGCCCTTCTCTTAACCTTTCTTTGACCAGGATATATTGGTGTCCTTTCATGCTTCATAGTAGTCACAATGTCACGCCAAACAGGCACTGAAGCACCTAAATGCCTCTTTTGTCAATCTCGTGCCCCAAAGTGCCCTTGTGTTCAGCTCAAATGCCCCTCTGGTAGGGGAAGTACCATCTGATGTGACCTTATCCTGAATTAATTCTTTCACTAACCCTATGAGCGGACCACTGCTTCTGTGGATGAAGGTGGCAGCTGTTCAGTGCACTGTATATCACCAGTAATTGCTGGCAGCAAGGCAACTTACCTGGGAGCATCAAAGCTGTCATAAGATCCCACAGTGTAATGGCGGAACAGCCTTTTGGCTCGTTCTCCACGGCTCTCTGAAACACAAAATCACAGGAACATTAGCATTGCTGTACTTAGATTAAGTTCATTTGCAGGATACTATTCAGTTGCTTCGCTGTTTTCACTGTGGTAATTTTCTAGAGGCAAGTGGCGTTTTTACCTACACCCACTGTAAGTTAAGACAAATATGTGTATTACTACTGCAATTAACATAAATATCAGCTAATCGGCTAATTTGTACTCTTCATTAAGTCAAGCTGTTAAACATCGTTTGTTGTTTATTAACGGTGTAATGGTATGTTTTCTGTTTGTTCTGTCAGAAACCTATAATGCTGCCATCTTGGCCAGGTCCACTTTAGAAAAGCAGGCTTCTGATTTTAAAGGCATAAATATTAATGCATGTATTTGACATTATATTGGCAAAGCAAACAATAAAAATAGCAACTGATACATAAGCCAGTAACTTAAATAATCCCGGTAGTTTCAGACCTAATGCATATAAAGCTGCTACACAACTACTTTAAAACGTAATTCAAGAATATTGCTGCTTATTATCTTTAATCTACCAAAAATAACACCTTAAGTCATTGTCTCACGTGAGAGATTAAACTAGCTGAGTGTTAAAAAGTTTTTCCCACTGAAGTAATGCAGGATTTCTTTCAGGATGATCCTGTTTGCCTTTGCTTGTTTGTGAGTGTGTCTGTGTAAGTCTGTGATCACCTGATCGGTTGTCTTGACTTCGAAGCATCACTTCCTCCACACAGTCGGAGGGGAACCAGCCTGTGCGACCCCTGACCGTCCCCTCCCAGTACCCTCCCTCGCCAACACTCAACACTAGGGAGGGAGGGAAGGAAAAAAACAGCACATCAGGAAAAAAGGCAACACAACACACATACAGAGACACCAATGAGAAATGAACACACACGACAAAACAAATAACCTATACAGACAGAAAATTAATAATGTAGACACACACACAGTCATGCAAACCTCCTACATACTCACCAAGACATACATACCTGGAGACACCTTAGACTCACTCACAAACACACACATATTCATACCTGCAGACATTGAATACAAACATATATAGATGCCTTACACTCATGTTAGGACAGGAACATTTAACAAACTCATCTGAAGACACTTCTCGTCTTGGTACTGTTCTTCCTTTATACCTGGTGTTAACATGCTTTTTTGAGTTGTATCTGTAATAGTCTAGTCCCTGGTTTCTCAAAAGATGCTTAAAGCAGTAGCTTGATATGTTCGTAAACATGCTTATTTCAGTTTCTTACTCGGAGTGAGATGAGAACACATCGTCTACAGCATCGTCAAAGCTCACCAATTAACATATTCTGATTGTTTAACTGAATTAGGTTCAGATTTTACAAGGGTAACCCCTTGTATGCTGCACAGAAATACTGCAACAACCTCTGCAGTTACAGGAAGGGTTCAGCTTTGTTTAAGTTAGTTTAGGTGTGCCATGTTTTGTCAATTTGAAATTTGACTAAAAGTTAAAACTGAAAGATGACAGGGACTAGTATGCAGGTAAAGGTGTTAATTGAAAAATTATGTTGATGGAGAAGAAGAGGAGCTGACTAAACGCTAACTAGGGCGCCATGGTGTCCAGAGATAACCCTGCATCTGTGAGGTAAGAAATGTTTACTTCAAAATGGACTCTCGCGGTTATTCTACTAAATACTAGAAGGCTGTAATGCTTAGTAACGTTACCTGACATATATCAGCAAAACATATTTTATCAGTTTAGAGCAAAATAGGAGCCAACAGTATCTAAAGGATGCTTATTTATATTTGACTGTATTATAGCAGTTACCAAGCGTTATATTGTAGTATTTACTGTAAGAAAATGACTGAAAGAGTCAATCATCAGCTAACATTTCTTACCATGTCCTCATGAATCAGACCTCATAGCACTGGAAAGGAGTGTACACAACTAATGCTGTGTTAACAGGTGGGTGTGTCAGGTGAGCGAGCCATGTGACCGCGAGGAAGAGGTAGGATTGGTTAGGACAAGGTATAAACAGGGAGTCCACTACCATCGCCGGACTCAGTGCCCTCATCGTCCGGGAAACGGTGGAACCAGGTAAGCGTCGGGGGAGCTTCACCTGGTTTGTCTAATAACATCAGACCTTCTCGTTTCTCTCTCAGGGTA
>JAUYWH010000026.1:6351019-6391431 GCA_034779795.1 Ctenopoma multispine
TTCTTCTCAGATCGTCACCTTCCATCTGCTCCTCCGGTACCGTGAGTAACGAGCCTCTATTTCCATCTGTTCGTCTCGTTATTTGTCGGCCGGTCGTTTGTAACGCCGGCTCCCGGTGGGAGCCCGCTTTAGCGCTCCGGGCGTTACAACGGCAAACCGCGTGTGTCTTCTAATCCGCTGTGGCTCACTCCACAGCTGGGTCAATCCCACACGCAACAAGGGCGTTTCGTTCACACACTTTGTCTGTGTCTCTACACGCCTGACAGGGTGAAGAAGTGTGAAATGTGACCTTTAAGCCGTACCATGTGACCTTATTGATCAGTCTCCCCAGTGCCAGTTTAGTCCACTCCAAGCACTTAAATATACTGTGTAGGAAATTCATAGCCATACATTTCTCAAATTTCCTGGCAACATAGTCTAATTCTACTGAACCGCAGAAGAGTGCAAGCAGCTCCATTAATCACAGTTTACTTCAGGTTTTAAAACTTCAGTTCTCAGTTTTACATTTTAGCCTTTTGTTGACAATGTTTTCCATCAAATTGACAAAACCTATTACCCTTATTTAACACCATAGCAGCAGAGGTAACAGATCAGCGTTAGATTAATTTTGGGTTCAGGTTAAGCATCATAAGAAGGATGGTTGAGACTTAAGAAAGCATATCAACAGGCAAACACACTTTGACACATCACTAGAGTGAACGAAGCCTAATAAGGCAAAATCTCAACACTATATCCTTGAAAACGTAGGCAGAAATAAACACAGAATTCAATATGGCAAGAAACAAACCTCAATGTGGTGTTCATGTTGCTCTGTGTTCTCTGAACATGTAATTAGCAATTTCCTTATTTTTAAACGCTAGTAATGATATCTTAAAAAGCCAGTGATATACCTGGGCTGTTTTCTACCGTATGTGTGGTCTTGTAATCATGGGATATTTGTCATTGTAGAAGAAGCTACACCTTGGTAGATAACTAAACTCAAGATGCAGCATCTGGCTTTATGTCCAAAAGACTTCCTCAGTTAGCTAAACGGTGTTAGCTAAAAAGCTAATTAAATCTCTCCTCTGAAACTGTAGTCTGCAGCTTAGGTTTGGTAAGAAACAGTTATTGCCCCAAACAAAGACAAGTCACTGCACATGTAAACTCATGTTACAGTACTGTATATGAAATATGTTTAAAGTATCTGTATTGTTTGATTTATATTTGCCTGTATGTGCTTTCAATTATACCTTACAGTGCCTGTTAAAGGTGCTTCACTTACACTTTCTTTTTTCTTCCACTCAAACTCTGGGGGTGATTTGTTTGAAAACTTCCCTGTGTTTAATTACAATCTGCTTATTTATACTGGGGGTAAACATCACAACCACTGACAACCAGACAACAAAATGCCGTATTATGGTCTAGTGCACACACACACACACGCAAAACATAGACACTGTCATGATATGAGAATGTGCAAATCCTCACCTTTCACCCTGTCTCCCTTATTAAAGCTAATTTCTCTTTCTCCCTGTGCAGAGTGTGCTCGAGTTGCTACAAAGACTCGTCCTGGGACAGCGCTGTAGAGGCGTCTCCGCTGCCCCGCAGTTTGTGCAGGCGTAGTGGCAGGGGCAGGGCTGGATGGGAGGAAAGAGCAGAAGGTGGGGTAGAGAGAGACCTTTAAAAAGTATTATAATCCTACACTAGATAAAAGCACCAACAGCAGATTAATCAAAAGCAATTAAGCAAAACCATTTCAGACTATTATATTATCTTTTACCTAAACTGGTTAATGAGGAGCATTTTTAACATATTTATATACAATCTATAATGCTGAATTATATTTTATTAAATAATAAATTGACTGGGATGGTTCCCTTTAGAAGTATTGGAATGGCAAGGCTAATTCATCTGTATCTGATGTGCACTGAAGACATTTGCTTCAAGATCAAAAGATAAATATAGTGTGTAAAATAGAAAAAATAGAGGAGAAAATGCAAATACACACGCAATGTGATTAACCAAGCCTGAAAGCGACTTGCAGTGGCTTGAATTGTTTCTGAATTTAATACCTTGCTTGTGCACAGCAGGCTAATGTTGTTTGGGGGGAAAGGATGCAAAGGAGAAATTAAATAATGTGTCCAAAATGCAAGTCTGTTTGCTCCCTTAAAATGTAGGTCCTATAGCATATAAATAAAGATTTGTTCTGTGTTGTTTGTAGGCGTAAATACAAATATTAAAAAATAGAAATTTCAAATGTTTATTTAATTAGTTTTGTGTACTTATTTTGTTTATTTTCATTTCAGTAAAGAGTTGATAACCAACTAACCTAACTACTCACTGTAGAATCTGCTAATTCACCAAAAAGCTATAATATGGAAATAGATAAAGACACTGGAGACTAAAAAGCAACATTTAATGGTTTTTACAACACTTTCAGAACTTGACATACATCATTTTAAATACCTACAGAAAGCGGCAAAAATATTTTACCAAGTCAATCTTAACTCTGTCAGAGAGACTCAAGACTCACCCCTGTCTCCGACTCTGCCTGCTCCGGTCTTCCTTGTCTCCGATCCTCCCTCGGGACGGAGATCGTGTCCTCGCCCCTCTAGGACTGCTAGAGCTTCGCAGGGTACCGGTATGCTTATAGCCCTGAAAGAGACAGTGAGGGGAAGAAATGTAGAAGTTTATGAAATGTCATTACACGTATTGCTTTGATCTGCCCTATTAGATATATTATAATTTCTACATAGCTATTACATAAAATGATCTCTACATTATGTAGCATTATCATTACAGTTATAAAAAGTACGTAGATATATACATGATACCACCACTTAGGCTATAGCACTCTCCTGCTAACTACGTTTTTTTTAACATGTATGTTTATTGGCTACCACTTAACATGATCTCTTCCCTAAATATAAAGAGAGTAAAGACAAGTGTGACTTGATTTATGTTCTGCTACATTGCACAAATATAATATATGGATGCTTTTATAGGAATGCACACATGATGCCTCCGCCTGTGCAGTGCAATACCGACTATCTAGGCAGTAACTACTTCTGTTTCCAAGCTGTCAGGCTTAGAGGTGATAATGAATCTTGCTTTTAGCCTTTCTTTTAATGGGATAATCAAAGTATTGAAATTAAACACCTACCCAAGAGACATATGTATATACACACAACAAGCACTGAGCTTCAAACACTATACTTTGGCCAAGCAAATAATACATATTTGGTTTCATGGCACACAATCAAAATCTGTTGGTGAGGACTGTACACACACACACACACCTGTACAGAGACAATGTTGGTCCCTGGGGCATTGGGCACTGCCATCCAGTCTGGTAGGTTCATGCTGCTGTCACTGTTGGCCCGCAGGAAAGGATGAGGATGGGGAATGGTCAGCGTTCGGGCGCTCTCCCGCCTCTGGGGGGCATACTTTGGAGACTCCACAAAGGGAACTGGGAGATGAGGAGAGTTTTTTTTTAAACAGAAGGTGAATAGTGAGAGTGATAGAGGATTTTCTCTTTCACTGCTCGTTTCTGTCTGTAGGGGGTGAAAACAACTGCTGCTACAGCATATTCTTTTGTACTGTATATATTTTGTATTGTTGCTCCCTTTTATTTGCTGATAAATTGTTTAATTCCCTCATGAAGATTCTGTTTATTATTATTACATTAAAATTAATTAATCATTACACATCTCCAAACTGCAGTAAAGAATCTATTCATCTACTTACCCACATCTGCATCCCGGTGGTTTTTGATTATTTCTCCCAGCTCAAAATGGCCAGACATGACAGCCACCTGATAACATCAGATACACATGAACAACACTTTCTTTTTGAACACAATCAACACAAAATTGTGTGTGTGTGTGTGTGTGTGTGTGTGTGTGTGTGTTTGTGTGTGTGTGTGTGTGAATGACAGCTTTAAATTTAACTATTTTTTGTTTTATTCATATTCATATATCTTATTTTATTTATTATTTATTTTAGAACCTTCTTATTCCAGCAAAGTGTCTATGAATAGTCTCGACCAGGTTAGAAGAGGATACCTAAACCAGTAAAGTCAAAGGGAAAGAGACTTTCTGTTTTCTTGAAGAAAAAACAAACACATGAGTACTCTCACATGAAAACACATTTTAATATTCTTTCCACCACTCTGCAAATGTTTTGGGATGAGTATGTTTATAGGTGAGTACACAGTCACATTTCAATGCATTCTCCCTGTTGTCTGTGTTGTTTTCTCTATTTTACACACACAAACACACACAGTAGATTGCCTCAGCTGGCTTTTTCTGCACTGACAGAGTTACTTTATCCACATTAAGAGGTCACACGCAACCCTGCCACCTGGGACCTCTGTGTGCACCCCAGAACAATAATGGTTTAAAGTGAAATTAGGCCCTGGCACTTTCTGCTACGTTAACTTAATAAGACACTAAACCATACAACCACCCAACACGCATAATTAACCAGTCAGGCGCCCAGCCATTACCTGAAAGGGCGTCTGCCCACTGTTATTCTTTGTGTCTTTATTTGCTCCCCGGTATAGCAAAATTCGTGCACAGCTTTCCTGAAACACATAGCAGTGATTACTATAGATTTAGCTTTAAAAATTGTATAATTAATGTTTGGAGTTGAAATATATATAATTTGCTTACAAGTATACATTAGCTTTAGAAACTACAGCACTCTCTGTTATTGCAAACATATTGAATATAGATAATGGCATTTGAGCTTCTGTGTGTCTACCTTGTTGTATAAAGCACAGATGTGCAAGGCAGTGTTTCCAGAGGCATTCTGGGAGGAGGAATCCGCCCCATAGAAGAGGAGGTGCTCCAGATGCTGCGAGTTACCATTCTGACAGGCCTGAGGATAAACAGATCATGTAGAAGAGAAGGAAAGAGAGAGAGAGAGGGAGGGAGCAGCAGGAGGATGTGGATAAGCCAAGCATTTACCCACAAAGGAAACAGAGATTGAAGTGAAAAGAACAAGATGTACAGAAGAGTAAAAGGGAAAGGATTTATGTGGTTGTTTAATAAAGAGGACAGGGAGGCAAACAAGGATGAAGAACAGACAGTGACAGAGAGAGGAACAAGGTGACGGTTATAAAGTAACGCCATGTTTAATTAACACCACCTCCAACGATCTAATAATATCAATAAGCATAGAAAAGATATCATCATAACATTGCAGCATACGGGATATATAACTACGGTTTGTTCCTCCTTCCTACCTATTTCAGCTACATTAAGTGACATTATTACAACACAGGCCCCCTTTTTACACCTTGGTGGTCATATTAACAAACTGGAGAATTTTGACCTTTGCCTCAACCATTTTAATCTCTCATATCGACCTAATACAATATCACTTACATGAGTCCCTGGTTACTGACTGGTATTAGCTAGTTGTCATTACTACAGTATAACTAATTGAAACTGGAAACAACCTTTAAGACAATAATAATCTGTTGGACCATACAAAATTTTGGTCAGCCTATTGAGCGCTGAAATATCTAAATATTTTAGATTTAGTAGTTTTTAAATCTACCTAAATAATATGCTCAAATATAATATCAAAATCTCATTATTAATAGTAAAGTTAAATCCTACTCAACACACAAACACAAAGTATAAGATGGAGGCCATGAGCAGACAGAAGAGCGGAGGACACAGATGCTGATGCATTACACTGAGATGAAGAGGCTGATACCTTCTTTTTTTCTCTTGGCCTTGTCTGTCCACTTCATCGATGTAGTATGGGGCCACAGAAGCAGGATGGGCGGGATGAAGGATAAGAGGTGCAGTGATTCATGGCATGAATGGGTTTTGAGACTCACACAGATGCTGTACATACACATAAGCTGGAAAACACGGTAACCTGGCACATTACAAAAAGCATGCATCCACCGGTGTGATCTACAAACAACAGAAAGTAAAATCCCAAACACCCTGAGGCAGAACTTTTTTTCTGGTGCTTTCATATCACAACCCTCAAATAGACACAAATTAGGCCACTGACCCCATTACACTAAAAGATTTTGCCCCAAACATCCTGTAAACATCGTCGAGAGCCACTGTCCTGCTTGTTTTTTGGTTATAGTTTTCAGCTATCCCTGCCCTACTCCACTGGTGATCACCTGGATCAGGTGTGTTCAGCCAATCAGAAGCTGTAAGTGTGGGGATGGAGGGAGAACAAGCAGAACAGTAGGGTTGGCCACCCGTGCTCTAACAGAATGTTTAACTACTGATTTAGTTTGACATTAACTCTATACAGAGCTCACAGGAGGAAACAGAAGAAAAAAGAAAATGAGCCAATCTAGTTGCATCAAAATATAGTGAATTACTCAGATTTACTGTAAAACTCTCCCTTCAGGGCTTAAGTGACACGCAAACATATACGCTATGTACCTGATGTGTCTCATCCCAGCCATTCTCGTCCCTGATGCCCAGTTTGACACGGTGGTAAAGCAATGTTTCACAGCAGGATGTGTCGCCTCCTGTCAGCACAGTGTGGTAGAGTGGCGTCAGCCCTCGCCGGTCTTTATAGTCTGGAGAGGCACCAAGAGACAGCAGGACCTCCAAGACAAGACAGCAGGAACTTTAAACCTCAGCCTATGTACAGGCCTTCATCACAAACTAGTAGTAATAATAATAGTTTTATAAATACTGAAAATAATAACTTAAAACATCTGTATGCTAAAGAACCGAAACAAACAAAAGCAAAAAGGATAAACTTGCAGTCAGGAAATATTCATGGACTTTTAAATGAATGGGGTTCAGAGAGGTCACACAACATTTCAGGATTGAGAGAATTATGCATTTCATCCGCTGCAGATCTTTATGCAGTTTAGCAGCAGTTTCTTTTCTTTTGTGAAAAACACGGGTTCTGACAGTGAAACACGCTTTATTATCTCAACCAGAATGAGTTTCCTCCTTACAGGTACCTGTATTCTAGGCGATCTGGGAACTGAAAATCTGGACAAATGCCTAAATTATAACTGTGCTACATACGTTTAAAACCAGGCAATGTGAATTTTAATATTGTTTTCTCTTTCTTGTTGAATAGAATAATAGGTTTTTGTGCATATGCATTTTGTGTGTGGGTGGGTGTGGATTGCTGAATAGGTTGGTCTGTTTATTCTGTCTTCTGCTTGTTTACTTACACAGGAACACAAATGAGGACAATACGGCATCAATTTCTATGCAAATATCTATCTTGCAAAGATGTATACCCTGCTGCAGGTTTCTCTCCTTTTATGGCACGACAATGAAAACTCATTACTTGGTACATTTAGATAATAGTGTTTCTATAAAAAGACGACAACATGTGAATGTTTACCAGCAGGGCTGTATGGCGGTGGCCTCGAACAGCCTTGTGTAGCGGTGTGAGTCCATCTTTGGCACGGAAGTCGATATGAGCCCCTCCTTCCACCAGGACCCGGATGGACTCACCTCCACCCGGCTCACACTGCACCGCCAGGGACAGAGGAGTCTCTGGAGGACACATAAGTAAATTATTTTGGGGGCAGAGCTAAGGTGTTTGCTCCTCGTTAGGATCTCTGGAGAACAGCAGATACAGACAGTATCAGCGAGTTAGTACATTAAAATAAGAATATGTTCAATGTTCCTGTTTTATGCTCTTGTTCATTGTGATGTCATTGTAGTGTTTTTTTCCCCGGCTCAAAATCCCTGACTGATGTGTTCTTACACTGTGTCATTAAACTTTTAAGAAAACCTGTTTTCTTTTAATTATATTTAATTTGTTCATGTTGTCCAACTACAAAGTCTGGCACCGCTTGTCGAGATAAATATTTAATTATACTTACATTAAAAGTTACTTACCAAAACTCACTATGTGCAACTGTAAGATCTGAAAAACATGCTGAATGCTTTTCCTTCCTCCTGAAATGTGCAAAGGCAAATTTTTTAAATACCTCTTCTTCTTCTCAATTTGACTGGCGGATGTCAAACAGTGTAAACTGTTTTTTTACACAGTACGTGTATGTCAGTGCTGTGAAAAAGTATTTGACCCCTTCCTTTCTTTGTTTTGTTTATTTGTCACACAAAATAATCAGAGTAAATACAAAATGCAGTTTTTAAAGACGATTTGATCTATTAAGAGAAAATCTGTCCAACCTTCCTGAAAAAGTAATTACTCCCTCCTTGCTAAATAAGGAATGTAAAGTATTAGTTACATACTGGGAACTAGGGAACAATTACAACACATCTGCTGATGCTGCTACTTACTATTTCTTTAAATAATGGTTAATTTACTGTAATTAGACACAGCTGTGGTGTGTGTTTAGCTAAATGCTAAATTAGCATGCTAACAAAATCTAACATGCACAAGTTACTGTTACGTGTTTTATATACAGCTTGTTAGCTTAATCTAAAACACTACACTTCATTTCAACTTCTTTGGTCTTGTGTGTGTAAAAAAATTAAAGCTTTCAAATAAGTGTAGCTTAGTTCAAATAAAATAAAGAAAATGTTATTGCTAAAATGTGGCGCAAGATAAAACCTTCTGCAGAAAGTTACCTATTAAAAAGGTTTCTAATAGCAGCAGCAACGCTAAACCAACCAACTAAATGTTGTTTTTTCCCACCAATGAACTAATGATTTGCCAAATGTTTAACTAAGAAACTAAACACATTTTTCACGTCACAACATTTTTAACATCAAAAATAAAAGTTTTTGGTAAAAAAATAAATAAATAAAATAGTGACTCAGTGAATGCTCATTTAGCAGCTTCTATAGATGAGATAGAGGCGAGCTCTGAATTGGCAGAATTGTTTGCTGTCCTATTAAATACACTCAGTGTGATATTCTTGAAAACATGGGGCGATAGTAACAGCGAGAAAGAGAGAAACCCAGTGATTGCAAAGTCTTAGTCCCAGGCCCACAGAACATCAATTTTTTCTTTTGAACATATCTTTCCTCTGCCTGTAAAGACATAAACTGGATCACTCTTAAACTCTCACAATATCCTAACACGATCTCAAGTCAACAATTCAATTCAACTGTTTGTAAACAGCTTTTTAATTAGCTTTTGATTGAGTGTTGTTTACAGAAATAGAAACGGTGGTGGGATGTACATTTGAAAAATAAATTTACTCAAGTACAACTGTGAGGTAATCTATGAGATGAGATTTCTCTCTTTAATCTAGAGCATCATTTTTCAATTTGAGAGCATGCATTAACGATTTCACGCTTTCTCTTAAAACATTTTTGTCAGACTCAAAATGTCTCTGCTCACACTCATATTTAAATTACTGAAGTTTTGCAAACCAAACAATAAAGTAATTAAGACAATAATCAGCAGATCAAGCCACAATGATCTGAAACCGTGCTGAGTATAAATATTTTTACTGTGCATATTTGTACAAGTACATTTTCCTGATATGACATTCATTCTAATGTGGTAGTATTACTTTTATTTAGTTGAAGGGATGTTTATGCTTCCTCCCCCACTGCCAGAGTGTGGTACTAGCATTATATACAGCTGTGATCATTATATGCATTGTCTTTCTGTAAGTCCAGCATGTCAGTGCAAGTTCTTCAGCAGGGCTCTCTGGTGCCACCCAGTGTTCTGCAGTGGAAATGTGTTTCACACCAGTGATGACAGTCTGTGTTTTGTGTTTTGACACATGCTCCCAGAGCAACTGGAGTGGCACAGAGCAGCACATCCAAACTGTAAATGAGCCGTCTGCTGTGCCCCCTAAACACTAACAGGATCTGAGAAAAGCCACCAAATTGTGAAAAGCAGAGGCTCCTTGACAAAGTGTTAGGCCAACATACTGTGAGGCTCAGGGCAGAAATCCAAGGGGGAGACTTTAAAGGTCAAGTGTATGCAGCAAAGCCACAGGTCATATAGCGGCTGGCCACCAGTGTGCAACTTTGGCTACTTGGAAATTAAATACACATTTATAGTATCTGTATGGTTCTATAGTATGACTTTGTATGAGGGGTCAGTGTCTGACATTTGATCAGGTTACCTCAATAAAATGATGCATGTATCAATTTACTGTCTAGTTTATGGAGGGGCGAATAATATAAGTACAGTATCATCCTTCACTTGAGCCCTATTTACTGCTGCTGTTATATGATATATTCTGTCCAAATAGCTAAACTTCTGTCAAAGACTAAAAGGTTGTTATAGCATCAGAACTTTCTCTCATGTACAAAAAAAATTTTACATCCTAGTAAATCTTTTTTAAAAATGAGAATGACTGTGAAATTACACCTTCACATAACTACAACACGAAATCATTTTTTTATATTTTTATGAATAGATAGATAGAAATGTGGCATAATTTAAGGAAAGTTTCGATAAATGCTAAATGAAAATACAGAGCTAAGGCTCTGCGGCACTCCTTACCGCCGGTGTCAGAGTCCTGGTAGTTGGGATCGAGGCCCTTGTCTAAAAACTTGACCATCTTGTCCACAGCACTGGTTTGGATATAATCCATGAATTTCTTTAAGCTGGCCTATATGTGGAGACAGGAGTGCTGCTGCATTATGGAGCCTTCAGATTGAATACATACAGTGTGGAAAACAGTGAAGTTTAGCACAGGATTATTTTGCAGTTTATATGCACAGATGAATGTGCACATGCATCGTGACACACTCATGCACACACCTACAGTACACAGACATGTATACTATACAGTACTGATTCACTCACTATACCAGCACATTTACATGAATGAGGCTCACAAACAGATCCACCTTTCTGACAAATGAGTTTTATACCTTTGTGTGCAGTTTTGCCAGTTGCTTTTCATCCAGATTGGTCTGTTTATACACCCTCGTCTTGTAGCGAAACTATATCCAGAGGAGAAAAAGTTAAAGCAAATGGAGAGTTAATCTGAACACAGAGGGCCTCTGTCCTCAATTCTCACAGCATTTGGCCTAAATCCACAAAATGGGTTTGCAGACTTATTGTGCAGAGAAGGGTTTGCTTTACAAACCTCCTCTTTAACGTCAGTAAAGACAAAAAAGCGTGAAATAAATGGTCAAGATTACTTTGAAGATGGTTTAAAAGCCTCCACGGAGTTGGAAAATAATATTAATAAAATAAAAATAATTATAAGTGTAGCGTGAAAACATAGCAGAGATACTGAACAATTTCGATTTAACCTAAATAACTTAAGAAACATTTACAGTAAATTAAGTCAAAACTTTCAAGGGTGAAGCCATCACATCTGAAGCTGTTTGGACCATTGCAGTAATTAATAACAGTGACATTTGAGGGCAATTAGGCTGCGTCACTTCCCTGCTGTGTTTTACAACTGTGTCAATGTGAGACTGGAATAGTACCTCCAAATATGGCACCCCTTTCTCAAAGGACTGTGGGTACTCTCTGAGCAGCCTCTCCTCTTCCAGAAACTTGGCATCGTGGCCGTCTGTGGCAGGTTGAAACAGACCATAGTTCAAGACGTCCCGCAAAGATTCGGTCAGAGAGCACAGCACCTGCTGCTTGGCTTTCCACACTGTGGCATCTGGGTTAAACCGCAAACATTTCTGCAGGAGATACAGATGCAGACCAGTCTCAGCTTTAAGCACAGAAAGCAGAAATCAAAAAAAGAGATTTAGAGGGCTCATAGTCAAACTGGTAAACATTAAAGCCTAGACATTTTTACTTACATTAAAAATCTGAAAGTGAGAAAAGAGAAAGTTGTAATTCAGAAGAAATGGCAATAAATTAGCAATGTAAGCAATAAAACAGGAGGAAGAATTACAAAAAGCCACAAACATGAATCAGTAAAACTGGGTTTTAGATACAAATGCCTTTAGATAGATATCAAATGCCAATAGAAGAAAGAAATATCTGCTCACTTTTAGTTAGTCTAAATTAAGAAATTCCTCTTAGGAAGAACACAGTTTTATAAAACAGATTTTTTTCTAAAACTAGACATTTAAACACAGCACTGCCTATGGACCTGAAGCTGAAAACTGCCACATATTGGGTGAAATGGTCTGTAATGTTTTGGGCTGTGAAGTGGCTTGAGGGGGAGCAGACCATCTGTTACTTTACTTGAATATTTCCACTATATTTAATGTGGAAATATTTAATATTTAACTCAGTTTATTTTACCAGTATTGTTATTTGTTTCTTTCTTCTTTCTTAAGATTTAACATGAAGTTAATTTAAAAATATTATAATATGTGACACAGTGTTGAATATTAGCCCAGTAGCCATAACAGTTTTGTCTTGTGATGTCTTACACAGAAGCAGAGCACAGTTTGGTCCTTTTGTCATGTTTCAGTTTTTACATTCTTCTTCTTTCCTGCTCTATTAATCTCAGTTTTATTTATTTATTTAATGGAACAGCTAAGTAGTTACAGCTAAGTAGTTAAAAGGAGCTTCAAGCCAAACAGCTACAACAGCAAATAATACTTTAATGTAATTGGAGTAATTTTCTTTAAAGCCCATGTACAGTTCTGTGAAAAAATATTTGCTCCCTTGCTTGCATTTTATTGTATTGTATTAAATATTTTTCACATTTAAATGATTCAGATCACCAAACTAAAGCTACTATTACACAAAAAAGTTAAGTAAATACAAAATGCTGTTTTAAATAATGATTTCATTTATTAATGAAAAAAACTGCCACTACTCTCCTACTCAACTATGTGAAAAAGTAAACTCTTACACCTGATAACTGGTTGTGATGGCAACAACTGTAATCAAGTGTTTGTGATAACTGGTAATGATTCCTTCATATCACCTGAGGAAGGAATTTTGGTCCACTCTTCTTTGTAAAATTGTTTTAATTCAGCTGCATTGGAGGGTTTCCGAGCATGAATGGCCTGTTTAAGGTCATGCTAAAGCAAGCTCAGACGTCCAGTTTGTCTAGACCTTAATTTTGTTTTGTTTTATTTTGGGTTTTTGAGCCAATCACAGGTGGACTGGTGTATTGGCCCTATGCGCCTGAGCTTGAGTTCACAATAGTCTCTTTCAATATTTATTTGGTGCAGAATTCATGGTTCTATCAGTTAGTGCAAGTTGTCCAGGTCCTGAAGCAGCAAAGCAGGCCCAGACCATAACACTACCACCACCATGTTTGACTGTTGCAGTGATGTCCATTTTATAAAATGTGTGACTTTACGCCAGATGTAACAAGACTTTTTTTGTAAATGTGAGAAGAGCCTTAGCATTATTTTTGGTCAGTAGTGGCTTTATCTTATTGAAGGATCTGAGTGTTTCTTGCACTACTGGTTTCAATCAAATAATTGGTAGAGGAGAGGGTGATACAAAAAGAGTTGATGACCTTTCCCCCCAGGGGAAGTTTGGGAGAAAAATTTTACATTTTGTGTGACAGAATAATAGTTATCTAATTCACTGTCCCATGAGTCATCTTGTGACCCCAAAAATGTATCTTATGACCCTGTAGAGAGATCACCAGAGGAGAACCCAGTGGCAGTGAACATACACTTTGGCTGTTTCTCCTCTCTCGATCCAGCAGGGGGAGACAGCGTCAGAGTAAAAAGTGGGTGATTCCCTATGGCCTCAGTCAGCAGGCAGGATGTGACTGGCACTTTATGGTGCAGCTTTAAGTGTCTCCGGGGTCATGAATGGCATCACGGCTCAGAGGCTCAGTCAGCAAAGTGGAACATAACTCACTACACAGATGGCTGGCAGAAGGTTTTTGGCACTATTCTCTCATGCTCGCTCTCTCTCCTCACAGTGGAATTGGTTTGTTCTCTGACCTTGCAGCAGCAGCAGAAGCATGACTGGACCATGCAGACTGCAGCCAGCAGCAGGGACTGCATTACTGCATATCTAGCAAACATTTCTTCTAACCCCAAACCTTCATTCGCTCAGTCACGGTTACTCATCTTAATCTCTCTTAATTTCTCTGCGCGTTTGTGTGTTTCTGTATGTGTGTGTGTCCTACAAAGAAAATGATAAAAACTCTGCATGGGGGTTTTGTGCAGAGGAGTAATAGAACATCTTCTCCCTCTATTTTATTCAGTGTCTCAGTTCGCACACAGCCAACCCGGTCGCCAAGGCAACCGGTTCATTAGCAGAGCAAGCTGCTTGTTGCCATAGAGACATTCCTGTGTTCCCTAGGAGATGGGGTACTGGGAGGGTGTGCGTGTGTTTGTGTGTGAGCACATGCATTAGTGTGCATGGGTGTTTTGCGTGTGTGTGTGTGTGTGTTGCAGCAGCAGTGTGGTGAAAGACAGTGGAGTAAGAGGAAGGAAAATGTCTAAGATTTTTAGATATTTATTTTAGAGAGCGAAAGAGGATGAAGAGGTGTGTTTGTTTGTATTAGATTAAATTTCACACACATACACACACGCACACATACAAGCACAAGTCTACACACCACACTTACAGTCCCATGAAGGGATGCAAGCAAGCACTTTACGATGAATCAAAGTCACAGCAGGAAAGACTGAAGGTTAAGGATTTGCAGGAGGAACACTTCCACAATCAACCTGAACAATTACAAAATTCTGATAATTATCAGAAAATAAAGGAGATTCAAATGTGTGTAATAACACTGTTTTTACTGAGACAGTCATCCAGTTTTTTCCTAAATTCATGATGATTTTCCATGTTAGTATTCTGGCTAATCAGCCCTAATTGTCTAAATTATGCCAAATATTTACAGCACCTTGTGCCAGCAACTGTGTGTTTGAGTGTTGGATAGTGCTTGGATGCTTGAGTAAAGTGCAACAGTGAAGAGTACTCAGTTGGAGTAAAAGTAAAAGAAGTAAAAGACCTCATTCCCAATCCCAAGTAAAGTAAAAACCACAAAGGTATTGTCAGCAAAATGTACCTTAAGTTTCACAAGTGCCCCTTCTGCAGAAAAATGATCCCTGTGTATTATTATATGTGACATTATTAGATCATTAAAGCATGAATGCATAAGCTGCATTTTACTGTTGTAGTCGGTCCAGGTGGAGCTCATTCTAATTGTTTCATACAGTAGGTTGTTTAGTCCACTGGTTCCTAACATAGAGGTCAGGCTTCTCCAAAGGGTCTGCAGAGGCTGTAAGGTGATTAGGGGTTAAGGAGGAGGAATAAAAAAAAAAAATTCTGACCCATTTTTTTTTAATCTTCGTTTTTTGTAAATTCTTAGTTTCTCTATAATTTTATTGGGCCTCAAACTGTGATTTTAAAGAATCTATAAGATCCAAATACGCCATCTTATCTATCTATGGCAAAATACTGGGGGGCAATCGTGGTTCACTTGGTAGAGCAGTGGTGTCCGAACTCCAGGGTTGGTGGTTTGACTCCTGGCTCCCCCGACACATGCTGACGTTTCCCTAGACACTAAACCCCGAAACCTTGGTGCCTAAAATGCAGCTGCCTGTCCACACAAATTTCCCCAAGGGGATTCATAAGAATCTGAGCAAATCTTGATACGGCACAAAACTGAGAATGATACATAACTGGGATAGCAATACACATATAAATGCACCAAGTGTCACAGCTTTTATAAAACGTGTAACTTTCATATGATACTAAGTTTTACTATAAAATTTTAACTAAGCTTTAAGCACTTCTGTTTATCTCGTGGTTTTATCATTATGCAGACCAAAAATTCTATCTTGCCTCCTAAAGCTGTGATCACACTTTCCCACTCACATACACCCACTCACTTTGTCCATGCTGCTCTTTATCTTCCCCTGCCTATCTCTATCTTATTCTCCCTCCTCCTTCCCACTCTCCCTTCATCTTTCTATAGCAGCTCTGTCACTTATCTATGCAGAAGTAAGAGTCACTCCTCTCTCTCTCTCTCAGGTTCTAGCTCTCTCTATCTCTGTCCCTTTGGCCTTTTTCTGCAGGCCATGTGCAGGACGACTAGAAGCCTTTAATGAGATCTATGGGGAAATAGCCCCCCACCAAACACTCACATGCGCCTCTCTTCTGTCCATATGTCTCTCTTTAAACCACTCCAGTCCCCCCTTCCTCTCAACAGCAGTTCATCAGAGAAGCAAAATTATTTCTGTTGAGCGTTCTTGTTATCACCTCTTTTTCTGTCACATCATTTCTCTCACTTCACCATGCTGCTCTTCCTCCTCTCCTCCACCCAAAACTTCTCTCTCTATTATCTCAGTCCCTCTGTTCACCTTTGGGGCTCACCTTCTCATTAGCATACAACCTCTACACTGCTGTAGAGAGACATAGTGGAGCGTCTGTGTCTTGTAGTCTGAATAGTCCACATATCTTAGCCAGGCACTGGAATTTAAGTGTGTATGTCCTTGCATGTCTCTTTATTTCAGCGCGCAGTTGTTTGTGAGGCCAAATTCAGCCTGAGGGGCTGAAGCTTACACTTCAGAGTTTGCAAGAACTCAGCTCACGTCAAAACAGAGAAGGAAGAAACTCATTTGTTTCATGCTGTTTAATGTGCTCGGCAGGCAAATGCCAACTTGACTGCATGTGCGTGAGTGTGACAATCGAATTAACCTGCAAACAAAACTGCCTTGACCCCCTGCTGTGGCAGGATCATATCAACAACTTGTAATACACAGATCTGACTGTTATGGTGCACAGAAGTGACTTAATGGTCCCGTGCCATCAGCAATCAGTGTTAGAGGAATAATCAGTGCACAGGAAAAAAAGTATTTTACATGCTGCTGGTGGAGTACTACAACAATACATCATTAATCTTGGGTGTCAAATACATTTATGGAGCAAAAAGTATCACATGCCCTCTGACATCTGCTGGAGTAGAAGAAAGGAGTAGCAAAAAAACAAAAAACAGAGATACTGAATTAAAGTATGATTTTTATCTATACTTCTGTACCACCGCTGAGTGCAATCACGTTGTTAGTTTGTAGATCAGTAGATGTGTAGACATTTCTGTAAAAAACTAGGCAACATTTGTCTGACAAGTGTTTCTGAAAAGTAGATTTCATAAAACTTGACAGTGACAATATTTTAATCTAAAGCAGGTCACTCTGTATTATTGTCACTGAAATGCTGTTCAAACACAAGCCATATATCACTTAGACCTAATTTGAACCAAATGAAGCCCTTTTTCTAGACAGTGTTCGACCTATAAAATCACCAGAACAGTGCTTACTGGGTACACTGAGGGGTGTATAATAAGTTCTCTCAAACACAGGTTTGGTACGTTAGAAGTGCCTTAACCTTCAGCACATAAAATAAAACAGAGCATCGTCTGTTCTACGTCTATATTCTGCCTCTCTCCTGCATGAAATGGTAAAATCCATCCCATATTTTTTTTTCCTTGAGTCAAACTCCTTTTCTGAGAAGCAATGGCCAAAATCCCCTCTTGACAAATGTAGTAGACTGCTGTAGTACACACAGATCTCTCACTCTCTATCACAGCAGCAGTACAGTTTTGATTGACAGTCACTTGAGAGAGAACTCCCCGGTAGTTGTTGTGCTGTTAAGAGAGTTTTAAAGCAGCGAAGGTAAATCCCACCAAGAGGAGGCAGAATGCATGAAATGTTTTCTCTGAACTCTCTGAACTCTGAAACTGCCATGTCACGATAAACCACATCCAAAATATTGTCAATAAATAGTAAAGGAGCCAGAAGTAAGTCCATCTGTAAAATATGTGCACAAACAAAGGCAATACATGGCACAAGTAACACAGAAAAAGAGCTTGGATTTTGTTGTAATCCAGAGATGCCAGTCCAAGACTTTCATCTGTTTTCTTGATGCCATTAAATGCCTGTATTTGTGCACATATTGAGAGTATTATTTTATCACTTTTCTGCATTCAACTTCAACAGCTACAGTCTCATATTTTTATCATAGCTATTTCAAACTGACTTTGACAGATCTTTGGCAAAACTGTTCAAATGTTAAGAACATTCAGTGGCTGTGTGTGCAATTTTAACATCATCTATCTATTTCATTTTTTCAAATATTGGCAGCAACATTAACTGTATATAGACTCTAATCACCAAGGAACTGGTGAGCTCTGCCTCAGGTATACTTGCAGCCTGATGTGCATCAGTCCCACTGGAAACATCACATAAATAGCTGTATCAAAGTCAACTGGCATATGTAAATCTGTAATGAGAGCACTAAATTAATTATATCAAAAACGCACAAGACTGATTGATGAATGTTCAACGTTAAAGAGCTATATATGTGCCAAAAACAATGTTTGTGTGTGTTTAAGTATTTTCCACATAACTACACGTGGGTGCATGTTTTGTCACTCAGAATTCTCCTCCCTCAATTCATAACATTTGCATCTTTGACTCACTCCCTTGTCTCATTATGGCACAATTAACGAGCAATTAGAGTTTATTGAGGGTGAATTAGCTGACATGCAGAACAGACCTAATGTGCTGGGAGTGTTAAGGGATATTACACCAGTGAGAGAAGGAGGAGGAGAAGGAGGAGGAGAGCGGAAGAGATGGAGCACGTTAAAAAAAGAAATGAAGAAGGGTTTTATTTTGAAAGTGCAGGGTGTCAGTAAGAGAGAAAAAGTGAGGTTGAGTCAGGACAGGATGGCCGAATAAATGTCAGAGTGATGGTGGGTTATAACTCTCATGACTTCAGGGAATAAGATGATATGTACGAGTCAGTCCATCTGACAAGAAGTCTATAAAGCCACTTTTTAGCCCTTTTATATGTTATGTCGTTGTGTAGCTAATGAAATCAAACAAAAAGATAAAAAAATTAATAAGTGCAGTAAAACATATGAAAAATATTGCACAGTTCCACTGATGCGTCTGATCATTATTGCTTGTTTTTAGTTAAAACTGCACATTGGCTCATCACTGTCATCCTTGTCTGTCAGCCAAACTAATTAATATAATCATACAGTACTAGTCAATCTCGAGTCCACAAATAGAGACCATTGTGACAATGTGTGTACTTGAGAACATTTAAAGGGTCTCAAGTTTAGCTTGCAAGTCAAAACTCTCAGCATTTAAAACTAGACAGTATAATGAATTAATCTCTTATTTGGCCCTTACCTGCTACTCACAAAAAATCTTTGGAGTAGCTTCAACATGTCTCTCATGAGTTTTTTGTTTTTTGTCTAATTTGTATTTCATTTAGTTCTCGCAGTAGTTACAGGACAGGAGGGCCTGACATTTTGTGTTAAAGTAAAAAAAGGAAAGAGCTATTCAACAAATGTGACACACATTCAACTAAAAAAAATGAACACTCAATGTCTAAGAGGTCGAACACTGAAATACATGAATTGTTGAGCACAGTAGTTTCCGGGGGGATGCTACTTGCGGGTTTTTTAGAGTCATATAGTGTAAATGCTTCTGCTGCTGAGGATCAAATATAAAAATCTATTTAAGAAGGTGTGAATATGAAAATGTAAATAAGAAAATAATAAAGCAACATAAAATACATCTTAAAGGCAGTTCTTCTACTTCTGTCTGCTTTGTTTTATTGTTCAGAATTTTTCTCTGTCCAACCATGTCTTCTTCTCTCTACCATTATTTCCAGCCACTTTCTATCTAAAACCATCAACTACTGACTCTGTCCACCTCCATTTACTTTTATCTCTACCTTCTTTGTGCTTTCATCTGCTTCTGTCACTTTTGTCTGAGCCCAACTCCATGTACCACTTTTCACCTCTTTTATGTGGCGGTGAAGCAGTTTCTGAAGTTTTGACTCTAAGCTTGACTGGGCATTATCCTCCATCATCCATCATCTTACAATTAAACTTTGATACCAATATGTTAGAATAAATAAAGAGCAATGAATTATTTATAATTGGATATAAAACAGTAGATCAAGTGCATTTGTGCATCCACAAACACACACGCTGCTTCTATCACTCACTCATAGATCAATAATAAATCACACGGCAGCAAAAGGGAGGAAGGAGCGTTGAGCGAGGCATTCATAGTGCATTGGGTTATGGTAAATATAAAATGTGGATACACATACTCACAGCCACCCGGCAAATGTATTTCATTTTCAGTTTTATTCTTGTTGATGATTTATAAAGCTGATAGCTCACAGGGCCTTGATCGCTTAATAGACAGGCAGAAAGAGGACAGACAGCTAATGTCTGAGGAACACGGCCTTATGTTTGTCGAATATAAAGACACTCTGGTTCAGCTTTTATCTGGCAATGTGCAAAGATCCTCGCTCTCTTCTTTCACTCTGCCTTTCCTCCATTTTTTCCCTCTCATGCTGAAAAACATACATAGATGCAGCCTCTGTTGTTACTGATTCCCTGCTCTTCATAATTCAGTTGTCAGTACAATTGTATTACTACTCATGATTCATTTTAACTGATCAATCAGAGAAACACAGTAAGGAAAGAGAAAATGCCTGGGTGTCTGACAACTGCTTTTTTTTTTTTGACTGTGGGAGAATGGCATACTGTACATGGAGGCAGCTGCATCCTTAGCCTGTGAAGCCAATTTAGGCACGCTTCTGGTGAAGGCTTTCACACTGCAGTGATGTAACAGTGCATGTGGGAAAAGGAGAGCAATGTTAAATCTGTCTATCGTGATTTTGGACAGCCCTCTTAATACCAGTCCTGCTGAAAAAAGCTTTTCACTGTGTGCTCTATTCATTCATTGGACTTTGGCGACATAAACCAGAGACAATGCTTCCACCTCTGTTGACCTCTTGACTTCACTTCAACGTGCTCTGTACAGGTTCCCATCTGAATTCTCACTGGCTCGTAAATGTTTTCTAAAATACCCACATATACTCATTGCTCTAATAGGCTATCTGACTGCTTCTCTTGCTGTCACTCTCTTTCTCTCTGAACCTGGGTCACCTTGAAAGTCTTGCTCACCCTCTCACATCAGTCACTTTGCTGACGAGCATTTCTGCTTCTCTCAGTTTTCTGCTGGTCATGCAGTGAGAGAGAGAGAGAGAGAGAGAGAGACAAAGAAAGCATCCATTACTATAAGATGTGCAGTGTTTCTGGGGGACTGCCCGTTGCAGGTTTTAACTGAAGTGACTGCACACACACTGTCACAGACCCATGGACAGGTTATGAGATGATGGGCTTCAGGGCGCAGTCAACTAACATGGCTCCCTCCTATTAAACACCAATCTTCAGAGTCCCAGTGCTCCTACCTTTTGTGTCAGTGTGGAGGCACAAATGTTCTACAGAAACCCTGAGGGGACAAACATTTCTTTTGAAAGATGTTGAGATGGCCTCCTTGTTGTGATTTAAGTTGAAGCTATTGTTTCGATGTTTCAGATAGACTAAAAGAACTCCATCCACCCATCCATTTTCTTATAAGCAATATATGCTCATAAGCAGCAACATTTAGACAAATCTTTGTTAAATGTACAGACATGTATGTATTATGTTTTTTTATTTAATTGATAAATTAGGCATCAGCTAGGCTGGATTGAGGCTTTTCATGTTTAACACAGAATTTGATGCAGCAACAGCACTGACCGTTTGCTTTATGTCTGGGATGCCAATGCGAAACACCATCATGGCGATGTGGGCGTCCTCAGATGGCACAGAGCTGGCGCTGCGATCTTTCTGCCTCCTCTGCTGCTGCTGCTGCGGTATCTGATTGGCTGACTGTTGGTGTGTGGGTGCAGGGTTGGATGAATAGGGGTTAGCGGTGTGTCCAGGATTCCCTGGCCGGATCTGTCTATCCACAGTGGGTCGTCCGGCCATTTTACTTGATTGCCTGTGTCCTTCACCTCTGACCCCCCTTGACAGGCCTCCTCTCCTGACCTCCTCCACCATCTCCTCCTCATCGTCTTCCTCATCACCCTCCAGCTCGCCATTCTCCTCTTCCTCCCCATCCTCATCACGCTCATCTTCTTCCATTTCCTCCTCTTCTTCTTCCTCCTCCTCCTCCTCGTCCTCTGCCCCTGGATAGAGATGTCGATTGTTTCCCAGCATCCTTTGTTGCTCCTCGTCACTGGACAGGGGGCTGAACGTCATTGTCATGGCCATAGAGAGGGGGGCAACAGTAGCAACACCATCATTCCCAGAGATACACTACAAGGGAGAGGAAAGAGGAGAAAACACGGTCAAAACAGGGACAAACTAAGAAGATAAGTTTGTAATGAGTTTGTTGCTTCCCTGTCTCTGTCCATAGCATCACCACATGGTAATACAACACACATTCATGCATACAGTGGATAATTTGTGCTTAAAGTATCTAAAGTAACTAACCCATAATGACTAGGTTATACGTATGTTTCGGTACTCGTAGAAGCCTTTTTGGCAGCAGTTACTGCTTTGAACCTTCTTCGGTAAGTCTCTGCAAGTTTTGTGCCTCTGGATTATGGCAGTTTATCCTATTCTTCCTAAAAGATTCTCTCAAGCTCCATCAAATTGGATGGGACGCATGTGAACTGGTATTCAGGTCTCTCCACAGAGTTACTCAGAGACTTGTTCCAAAGTGTGCGAAAAGACAATGGGGTCTGAAGTTATCCTCAATCCATTCTAAATGAAACCACCAAATGATAATCAAAACACTATTACTGTCACAGAAATATTACTACTTGAAGAGTAGTGTCAAACCTTAAGGAAAAAACCTCAGAAGAAGTGAGTATTTCTCTGTAGACCAAACAGCTGAACGTTTTTGTAGCTGTGCATCTGAAGGATAATATCAAGTTTCTGCATCTTTCCATATGTATGTCTAAAACTACTGACAACTACTATGCAATTGGTAATAAAATTTGGTATGGTTATACAAAGTGCCAGGAAGATTTGACATAGACAATTGTTTTGTCCAGCAACCAGGCAAAAATGGCTTTTACAGCATTAAACATTAAAAAGCACAAACTTCATTGTGCGAAGAAAAATATTTTATCATTTTTCACCTCACACTTCCTGCTTGGTATCATCTATACTCAAAAAAGTCAACTTTGCAAGATAAAGTCATACTAATGAAAGCAATTTGCAATGGCAACACATTCGTATTTCCTGAGGAATAAACTCTAAGCTTTTACTGACTTTATAACCAGTCTTCTACCAGGACAAACTTCACTACTGGTAAGGCTGCAACAATAAGATGTGCAACACTATCATGTTGATGGTTGTAGTAATTAGAAATTATGGTCTTCCAAACATTGATACTAAAATCAAATCCAGTTTCTAATGATTACTTTAGGTGCCCTGACACCATCAACATTCCCAGTAAACCAATATATATTTTTCTAACCTTTCACTGCAGACTATTTGTCACAGAAGATCTACTACATAGACACTCATAATGGACAGCAGCTCTTCATTTCATAACCTATACACTCTTTTACTCCTGCCATCACCCCTGAGAGTGCCGGGGGGCACCACTCAAGAGCACCAGTGATGCAGCGCTATATTCAAGTACAAACTGAGCAGGATAACATATCTGTCCCTGGTGGCTTCTGGTTGGCTCTGTGCGCTGTTTCAGGATTTTCAGCATGACTACGTTCTGGACAGCTCCTCGCAGAACTAAACAGCAATAAAGCAACTGATGAGACGGGCAACAAATGTGTGGAAACATATGATCTGAAAATAATTAAGTACACTTGCCCAGGTACTCTACTTGCTCAGCAAGTTGAAAGCCAAGTTGCAGATTATGATTTGGCAAACAGATCTGCATACCTCTTGCACCACTGACCTGAAAACTATGTAAAAACGCTTTACTCATAGCACAATATCCTTATGATAAAACCAGCTGTCTATTATAACAAAAAGAAGATAGAGAAGAGTAAAAACTGAAGTGGAGCGGACATCACGGGGCAAAGTTGTTATTTTAACAATTTAGACTGTTTTAAAATCGTATTCATGAAAAATTAACACGTCAGTAAGGGGATATTATTACACCTTTCTACAGTAAGTCTTGTGCCAAGAATGTTCTTGAATCAAATATTTATTTGACACCAGTGAAGCACTTCATTAGAGACAATACCTGAAATAAGTGACACTGTGTCACAGAAAATTGGAATTCTTGCCACAATTCTTCACTGTATGTCACAAAAAAAGCCTGAATGTGAACCTAAATTACTTGTTAAACACTGCATTTTTTCTGTATTCTGTCTCACTTGATTCCCCCACACATTGTGCACAAACAAACACACTGTGTGTTAAGCCTCTAATGGAAAATACGGCACGTATGGCAGGATTTCTGCCTCCAACTTTTCAAAATCCATTAGTAGGCAAACTTCTGTTCACAGTCATGAAAAAAGACGTAGATGGCAGACTAGTGTGCAGCAAACTGTAGACGTTTAACAGACATCCAGATTGTATCACCCACTAATGTAGACGACAGGCTCAGAACACAAAAACTTGTAGCACATAACCACTGACAAATGGTAAAATAATCATTATTGTTTTAGATAAAACCTGTAAGTAGCATTTAAGGCTTACTACTGCATCATGGTACTTAAATCCACATTCATGTATCTTAATTTATATAGCATCTTTATGTCTACATAAACAACAGTCATAAGATAAATTTAGTAGAGCAAATAGAGCAGTATGTCAAGTTTAAAGTGACAAAAAAAATTCTATTACAGTGTAAATGTTAAAATAAATCAGTATTAACTGGGCTCTCCTTATAAAGCTTCTACAGCTGTACAAAACACATATTAAAAAAAGAATCCTCTTACATGCAAATGAAAATTAACAAGGCATTTTATATTAAACTATTTATGATAATTATAATATGATAATATGGAGCTGTGCAAAAATGAAAGGAAACCAATGAATTCAAAGTAACTTTGTGAGATGAAGATGACATGGAAGGAGGGGGGTGGAATTGTTTGAGAGAACTGATGAATAAAAGAAGACAATAAGCAGTGTCAGAAAGCAGCAAGGTTGTCAGAAAGCTGACCAACCAGAATGAGGTGCTTACAGACGATGTGATAATACATGGAAGCAAATGATCCATATTTTTGCATAGTGCTGAGCAATCAAAGATACGGGAAGCTCGAAGAAGGAGAGTGAAAAGGACAAAGGGAGAAGAAGGAAAGGGGGCTGTTGTGCCAGACAGAAAAATAATAGAAACTGAAGCACTGGAAAAATACTAATGTCATAAAATAATTGTAGTGGCTCTGTCAGCTGCACAAAGTGGACCTGGGAACAAAGGGTTAACACTTGTTAAGGTCAGTTCAGTTTGGACATAACAGTCCATGTGAAGTGTGTCAGCTCATGTCCATGAATGTGAACTTTGTAAACGTGCTAGAAAAGCAAACCAAATGTTTGTTCCTGTACTGTCCAATTAAACTGTACTCACTACTATTACACCTATCATACTGCTTATTGTCCATAATCACAAAATACAGTTGAGACAAATGGGAATGTTATGTGTTTTGCAGGTAATTCGTCATAACAATCTGACAATTAAAAAATGTAATTTTACTCATAACTTATTTCATCGTGAAAAGGACCAAATGGTACCTTGATGGTAATCCATCAAGATGTTTCACTCAAAGCAAACAGGAGCACATCCCCAAAGGAAGAGGTAATAGCATAATGACACACGTGGACAGAAAAGCAGAAACAACAGTGAGAATAAACAGATGCGAGATTAAAACAAGGAACAATATTGTTGTGGATATTGTGGTGGAACAGGAAAGGAGAACAGCAAGGACAGGAGTCCAATGTGAGGGGTGGCTGTGAAATCAGAGGTGTGAACTCAAAGGATTGGATGGTTGAGAGCAGAGAGGATCAGAAGACAAGGAGCATGACGATGAGGTCGAACCCTGACACCAATTCTTTTTCATAGCAGCTGACAGAAACAGAGTTAATATTGATATTCGCTGGCTTTGGATTTCACATTTTCCACATTTTCGTGCCAAAAAAGGGAATTTTTGCAGAATTTAATTTGTGTCATGTTGGAAAAGACTCAGAAACAGCATTCAGAGCCTCACAGGATGAAAATTTGCACCACTGAAAGCCATAATGAATTTTATTTTACAGAGGAGCTCATTAAAGAAGGCAGAGGCAGACAGTGATCGCACACTGATCATCTGCTTTCTGAAATAATAATACGAAAGTGGATGGCGTGACAGATCTGTTCATCACACATTCTTAGTTATTTATTCAGAATTTTAGGGGGATAGCCAAATGTTGGCTGATCCTCAGGGACAGAGAGAGAAAATTAAAGTGATGTTAAAAGGCTGAATCTAAACTTTTGAGATAATCAGTCATTGTCAATTAAGTTGGAACAGGTCAAGACAGGGGAAAAAATTAGAAGAGTGAAGGAGCTAATCAGTTCCCAAGAGACGAGCAAAGTCATGACTCATACATAAAAGACCGTCATAATGAATGCTCTGTGTTCGTGAGCTTATGTCTGTCTATCTGAGTAAAGATGAAGAGCACTGTGGAGCGATTAGATATTGCCTTATGCCAACAAGTGATAATCATCTTCTCCGCCTCATATCTTGCTGTCATAAATCTTTATCTTGCAACATTCTCCTTGGAGAGGTCTTTCAGTTTCAGGTCGTACCATTAACTCTTTCAGTCAGCTCGGCAACTTAAAACTATATTAACCCTGCTAACCCCTACCTTGTCAGGCAATCGAATGTGTTAGCTACCACAAGGGAAATAAAAACACTCGGCAAGTGAACTCCAACCAATCGATTTTCAAAAAAAAAATGTAGAAGATGCACAAAGGGCAGACTACCTGATATTTTGTGTCTCTGAGGACAGAGACACTTTTGATACTAATTAGTATGTGATAGTCTGTGATATTCTGCGCATTCATTTATGAACAAGTGTTACAACTGTTTCTGTCCCATCTGTTTTATCGTCCTTATATGCCCTAAAGAGAAAATGAAGCACAAGATATTGCTGGAGTCGGCTAAAGTTGTACTGTGTATTAGAGAAAAATGGTTGAATAGCTTTTTATCCATTGTGGCAGCACATTTTTCATTCCATTGTAGAGTATATACACATTTACTGATGTAATCCGTGTTTAAGGGAACAGTTATACATTTTGGGAACTGTGTTTAATTTCGATTCTCGCAGAGAAGGAAGATTATCAGCTCTCATCTCTGTCCAGCAGCCGAACACCACCGGCTGGTTAGCTTAGTTTAGCACAGACACTGCAAATGGGGGGAACTCAGCACAAAGCATGGCCCCCTGTGGTCACTGTAGTTCACTTGATGTACATCCTAAAATTACTTCGCTCGGCCAGATACGGAGACGCTGGTGCACATGCTCCGTGGGTTGAAAAGGCCACAGAAGCAACAACCTCCATAGGAATGAATAGGCTGCATTTTGGAATAAATATTTTTTTAATGCATCCATGGGGGAATCAACTATTCCTTTATGATTTAATCATTAAATGTGATCAAATCAATAAGTGCTACATTGATAATGAGCAATATGTTACAGTGCATTAGGACTTTTTTTACTATATTGCTGGCAGTGGTTTGTTTGATTTGGTGCCGCTGCCTTGACACATTTACTGCAGATGTATTTGAACGCTTGCAAACATCTGACAGCTTTCATATCTCTGTTGGCAGTGTCGCTTTCAATAGGGTTTGTTGTTGAGTCACAGATTTATGACACATCAGTATGTTATACACACAGGCTATGTCATGTTTTGATGAACGACATTCATTGCTGCTATGTAAGCATTCTGTACCAATCTATATGTGGTTCTCGTGGGTTTTTTTGATGCACCCCTATAGACATCTGGATCTCACCCATTAGACTCATCCTGATATTAAACCTGATCTTGGTAGCTAAAATTGTCACTAAATATTGTATTTGAGAGTCTTTAATATAAACTGCATAAAGCATTATATTTAAAAAATGAACATGATGCCATTTGTTCATATATAAACATAGTTGGCCTGCTATCTGTAGGAATAAGACATAAAATAGACTCACATGGGAAAGAAACATTACTGGGTAATTACTTGCAGGTTTTTGGCAGCAAAGATATGTTTTTGTGCATTGGGGGTGGTTGTATTGTAATCATTTGTAAAACACGAACTCCAGTTGTACCTTTGCCCAATATCCACTCAACCGCAAATCAACAAATGAAACAGGTGGATGGTGGCTTGGGTGGTAACACACTTGTCAAATATTAAATGTTAAGATATTCAAGGATGGGGAAGAAGTGAGATAAACCATTTAACATCTGTTTCAAAAGACAGAATCTCACAAGAGGAAGGAGCATGTTTAGCAGATCTGTGTTTTGGTGTTGGAAAGATGGATTTGATCTCTGTTTGCTAATTCAAGACACCATTGCCAGACGTCTACGTGATCCAAACAAATCCCTTCATGTGCTCACACTGCACTTGTAGCTGCTATTGAAGGCAGAAGACAACGAGGAACAAAAGATGGGGTTATGAGGCGGCATTTTTGCTTCTACTTGAGGGGTTTTCACGTGACAAAAGTGAGAAGGAAAAGAAGGTAACTTTGCTGGGTGACTTGCTTGAGTCTTGACCTGCTTCTACTAAGCTTTAATCTATCAGCAGTCTGTGTGATGCCATCAAAAGACTAATATCCCACCAGCACAGTGACATTTCACCTCCCTCCCTCTCTCTTTTTATATCCCCAAATACACATGTATCTTCATGTGCACTTTCTGTCTCTCTCTGGTTCACCCTCTCATTTATGTAGGACATAGTGTGTATATAGATAGATATTTTCAGTGTCTTGGTCCCCAGGAAATTTCACTGGGAAACTTCCAAAGAACAGATCGCCCCACTTTCCTGCCACTAAACTGGAACGGCTGATTTCCCTCCCTCCTTGTTTGACATCTATACACAAAATGGCACTCTGATGTGCACAAATGGACACAGTCCTGAACATCCTGTATGTGTGGGTGTGTTCAGCAACAAGGACTCACACTAACACCTATCACTGTAATCCAATGAAACTGTGGGTACAGATGGACAAAGGCTTATAATATGTGGAAACTTTGACCTTTGCGTCAGTTGAGCACACATATAATCATCCAGCTGAAAGCATTCACTGTACGTGAGAGCTGACATCACAGAAGATGACAATCTGCAGACTGCAGAGACCCAGGGGAGCTCAAGCTACGTAGAATGACGTCAAGTGTTACGCATAGTGTAACACACACCTTGTACTATTAAACTGGGGTGAGCACCAGTGGAGGAACCTGGTTTGAGTTTGAGAGAATAGAGCAGGATGTAAAACGACATCATTAGTGTTCTGCTCTCATAATGGACATTTTGCAGATTTAGGCCAAAGACACCTCAGAAAAAAACATTTGGCACATTTGGTGTCCCATCACTCACCCATCACATCTATACAACATATATATATACTGTATGTTGTACACTTACGCTAAAAGACGACGTTATATTATAAACTACTGGCCTTTCTTTCAAACGCCCTACTCAAAAACGAACCTGTCATGTAATGTAAGCCAAACCATAGCTCGCAACTGTAAAGTAGTAGCCAAGACGTTCATGCATACAAGAAATCAAAAACCCTTCAAGCCAACAATAAGCCCAAACACATCAAAAGAAACAGCACTGTAGTACAGGAAGAGGATTTAGAGACATGCTGGGGAAAAGGAATAAAACAAAGCCCTGGAGGGCTTCCTATATATAGACAACAGAGGTTTATAATGAAGATGTGGGTGTATAAAACTACATAAAAAAAGAAATGAGCGTGTGAGCTCTTCCTGAGGGGTAAGAGTGACCTCATAGCCCATTTCCCTGTGGTTCAGAATGGTGTTTACCTCAAGGTACCAAACCTAGCCTCACAAATACAGTGAGTTAAGGTATTTTCCAGAAAATATGTTTTCCCAACCATTAAGCTTAATTTGATGAATGATCGAAGAAGCCGACTCAAAGCAGCGTAAAAAGAAAAACGTGCAACTTCTTCTTCTCTCCCCTACAGATCACCTGCAGTGTTAAGTGGTCATCTAGGTTCCTAATGTCTCTTGAGTTTTGCTATTCATCATATGGGGGTTGGCTTATTTACAAGGACCTGGTAAATCTTGACAGCTGATCAATGTCAGGAGCGCACAGAAAGCAACAAGGTACAGCTGTTATTTTGGAAAGTTCACCGTCTGGCAGTGATATTATATCATAAAGTAAATGTCATTCTAGTTTTGTTTTTAGCTTTATAAGGTAAATGTTACTGCAGCAACTCAGTTCACTCAACTGAATCTGGGAAACTTTGATTGTTCATTGATTTTGATTAATTACCACCAAGTTTCCAGTTCTGATTCAGTTTAACAGATCGACACGCTAAAAGACACCAAATCAAATTCATTGTATGGGCTTATAAAATGTCACAAACTAGTGAAAAATGACCATCACTATTCCCAGAAGCTCTAAGTAACATCCTCAAATGTCTTGTTAAGTGTGACCAACAGCAGGACCAATAGGAGTGAATAACATCCTGTAAAAGCACAAAGTGTATTTTCTATGTGTGTGTGTAAGAGGCCATAATGTTTGTTTAAGCTTCTCTGTTCTCTACAGAAGATATGAAGACAGTCAATCAGCTGGGGAGCCAGCTGAGATCACATTCAAATAGTCTGCTAATTAATTAGCTTTATTTGCCATCGCCACTAAGTCTCTGTGGGACTGCACAGAATCTGTACTTGTTCTCTGCTAGCAGCTAAGCACTATTTGCTCCCTGTTTCAGACTGAGCTATATCCTAAATCACACACACTTATCTCACTTGTCTGGCTGAAAAGCTGAAGTGACGGCTCTTCTCAAAGTGGCAGGACCCACATGCTGCTATCTAGGGCCTTACTGAGGGCAAAATAGAGGCTATTAGTTGGCAGCACATGGGGCGCTCATGAATAAATAAGCCACACTGGGAGTAGCTGTAGGGAAGGAGACGGCCCGAACATACGTGAGGTGTGAAATATTAAAGATGGATGCTGCTCCACGGCTGCAGGCGCCAAATGGATGCCTGACCGTGGGCAACCTCCAGGTCGTTTATCTTCTTTTCTACAGGCCAACAGAAAGCAAATCATCCATGGAACTTTGTGTCTCACTGTCGGTCACATTCACAGGAGCCTGCTGTATTTCTGTTTTGCCTCACGCTTCAGAACAATGTCCTCTGAAGTCCTGTCAGAAAGTGCCAGCCATCAGCAGAGTCGGCATAGCAATGGGAGTTTTGATCTTGACCCACTGGGAGTTGACCAGAGCTGCAGTTGTGATGAGTGTGCATCTTCCACAAGACTAAAAAGACAAGTTTTACACAGTGATTGGAATTAACCACCTTCAACTAGGAGACAGGACAAGAGCTGTGATACACACTCACTCATACACACTCAAAATGAGCCAAAAATAAGCAGGACCAAAAGCTGGACAAAGCTGTCATGGTTTTAGAAAGCCTTGTTTGATCAAGTAAAGGGAGTGTTATTTTAGCTCCCTGCGGTTTAGCAGCTGAATCAGCACTTCTTCTAGGAGGTTCTGTGGTTTCACGTTTCAAGGCTTTTGAATGGAAAATCTATTTCCACAGACAGATACACTTCACAAACAGACCCATTACTTTCTCACTCGCTCTATACTGAGCAATTTCAGGACACAGGATTATTTCATACAGACTAAATACATGACAATTGACTGTCAAAAGTGAGTTATAATAAAGATTTCATTTTCACTAAAAATAAACCTCATGGTACAGGACGCACAGGTACATAGTGTCGTATTGGTGCTGAATTGGATTTAGGTCAATTGCAGACCTGCAGACTTTCCCTGGCAAATGCCAGTGTACTAGAGGATGTCAGGCCCTCATGCCTCCGTCATGGAGTCTGTTTCTAACATGCACACAAGTAGCCTGCTGCAGGTCATTTTGTAGGACCCTCTCAGTGCTTGCTCCTGTTCCTCTTGCACAGTGGAGCAGACACCGGTTCTGCTGTTTGCCCTTCTACGGCCCTGTGCAGCTCTCCTGATGTAACAGCCAGTCTCCTGGTATCTCCTCCATGCTCTTGAGACTGTGTTAGGACAGATAGCTAATCTTCTTGCAGCTGCATGTGTGGATGTGCCATCTCAAAATAACTTGACTGCCTCATGCTAGCAGTAGTGACAAATACTATAACAAAACACAAAGCTTAAAGACTCAGTCGGGAAGGATAAAGACAGAGCACATTAACTGACTCGGTGTTAAACTGTCATGATTAAGTTTTCTCTTAGTTTTTTCTAGCAGTGGATAATGTATGAATAATTTTACTTATGATCTTTTATTGTACAATTTGCTGATAATACTTTCTCTTTTTTACTTAGAGCTAGAGTACATACCATATTTCAAATATTATTTTGGTAGAAATATGGTCCCGAACTTAATTTTGAGAGGTCACTCTGGCAGCACTGCAGCACTCTTTAACTAATCAGATAAGGTCAATAATTTCAGTTTTAAGCATGTTTGTAGCATATTTTATATTTACTCTAATTTCATAAGCCTCAATATCAGAAGGGCTGGACAGAGTGTGATGGAGCAGAGAGGGGAGGGTTGGGCAGGGTAATTTCCAGTCACATGCTATCGTTTGATTCCTAAATGTTTCATATTCATGAACAAAGTATTTTTCAGTTTATGATAAATGGCAAATAAGCCAATCTTTAAGCAGATGTGCCATTGTCATTAATGTGACACTGCTGATATTGTCACTGGACATGATCGTCCTTTATTTCCCTACAAACCAGCTGTTACTGTCACAGATTCAGTCAGATCGAGGGCAATAGCAATCACATGTTCCCCGTTTGAATCTAAGCTATATAGGCCAATCAATATTGCTACACAACAAGCAAATACTGTGGGCTACATCTTCTTTGCCTCTATCCATGCGTTCCTCCGTCCATTTTCAGGATGGGTATACTTTACCCTAATTGTTCTACTCGTCTGCAGCCTGAAGCTTGGGCTGACTAGCTCAACACTTTTCTGATCCTCAGCAATAGTTTTGATGAAACAGCTTAAAACCGAAGAGATCAGAAGAATATATATGCTGTGTTGTGTCGTGTTGTGTTGTGTTGTGTTGCTTGCAAATGTCCGTCCACTGTAGCATGTTTCTGTAAATATGTTTTGATGTGTTTCTGTGCACATGTCCCCATTAGAACCCCCGTCAGTTGATTTCACATCTAGCATTGCGTACCGTGAGAAAAGTCACACTGTCTGATGTCCAGGAGAGCTGGCAGGATGTACTGTATCTCATATTTCACCTCCCATTCACGCTGCCATGGCTCCTTTCCACTGTTACTATAAATACTGCCAGCTGTGCTTCCATTATTAATGCAGTAAGATGCCTGAACCTTTCCTGGCGCGAACATCGCCGATTCATCATCTCCCCTAAACTTTAAAAACACCCACTGCTGCCTACTGCTGGTGCAAACTCACCCCCATAGACAGGCAGATAAGGTGCATGCACACACACCAACACGTCCATGACAAGTTCACTGGTGGAGGAGGAGGCAGAGAATCAGCATGAAAACCAAAAATAACACATTGCATCTTGATGACAGTGTTTGAAAAAGGCTGTAATGCAATTCAGAAAGAGGGCTGCAGACCAGTGAAGGTGAACTAAGTTAGGTTCTTTGTCTGTCTGTTGAGACACAGTATCAAGTTGAATAAAATGCTAGACATTACAGAGACAGGGAATAAATAATACTCAAAAGCTAAATCACACAGACAGATTATTTCCATCAACTGCAGCAGTTTCCCAGGCAGGATTATTAGTACATGGTGACAAAAACAAGGCGATGCAGCTCAACACCTTTCAATCACAAGTAACAAACCTGACACCAGCTGGAGTTTGCACAGAGCACAGTGTCATAAACTGTGACAGCTGCATCAGCAGAAATTGCAGCAAAAACAAAAAAGGTCTTGAACTGACAAACAATTTGACACATATCTTAACATAAGGACCACTGCAACTACTGACTGACAAAACAGTGTAAAATCATTGTGTTTACACAGCTAAACATACACTGACAAAACAAGATCACTCTGTAAGACACAAAAATTTACCTTCAACATATCTGCCTTCTGCAGTTAACAGAGATCTTATACGTTTCGCTGTTTGGTTGAATCAAATAAGTCTCTCACAGATAAAAGAACATGAGCTGTGGATGGGTTTTGAACACAGCTTATTGTCCTGTCATGCTGTTGTGCTGCACTCCAGGCTTATGGGAATAACTGTGAGAACAAATTGAAGAACAAATTGAGTGTCAAAATTAATCACTTTTTTTATGTTCATGTATGTATTTATGTTTTTTATAAAAAATATTGTAGTGGGTGACACACTCTCATGAGAAATCATATTAAAAAAAGTCACCATCCAATAATTTATTGTATTATTGATGATGGATTCCTGAGTTGTATTTGCCATTTGAAAGCAGAGATATGAACAGTGCTCACAAGTAAGATGTCTATATCTACTGTCTCTCCTACAGGAATTGGATGCAGCATTAAATCCTGATGTTTACACTGCTGCATTCAGCGCTCTTACACATCATACCCCACCCCACAGTCTGATCATCATCCCGGGCCAGCACTGCTCCACTACCGCCATGCATCTGCTGCTGCTAAAAATAGCAACCCCACTTTGATGATGCAGTGGTGACTGTTGAGAGAGCGCACCCCCAGCCCCACCCCCCGGTACCCCCCTCTCAGCCTCTCATTGGCGCAATTAGTCCTATTAAACTGAAAGTGAATTCAGTGAATTGATGCAAAGAGGAGTCTGGCCAAAGCCCTCAAAACCCCACGAGCCCCCACCACCACCATCAGCTCTAATTACCATCAATGGAGTTTGTGCAAAAGGGACAGGAGGCAAGAGGCAAGAGAAGGTGACAGAAATAGTGCGACATAGCATTAGAGATAAATGATAGCCCTACAGTGAGAGTGCTACAGTGTGTGTCTGTGTTTGTGTGTGAGCGTTGGTGGTGGTGATCGTGGAGGTGGGGTATCCCCTTGGGAACTAAAGCCTGACTGGGCATTGTTTTTTACAGGAACAAATACACACACAGAGAACTAGAACATCTTGGAGCTGTAATGACAAATACACTGAACAAAACACATGCCGTCCCCCACTACACCTTAGATAACAACGTTGTTTAAGTAACTAAGTTGCAGCGTCTCCTTTAGGTCATTCAGTGTAATTAGGAAATTGCATTATGAGCAACAGGTCTATTCTGCTACTTCATATTAATTCATAAAGGATGATACAACAGTGAAATTTATAGCTCAAAACGACAAAACAAAAAAGTTTTATTTTTATTGTTAGCGAGCATTATCACTTGCTCAGTATGTAAACTGATGGGCTGGTATTGATGCCAATATTGAGAGTAATTGAATTTGAAAAATAGCTTATTGAAATTAACCTTCTAAACAACAATGATGAACATCGTAGCTTGTAAACAGCAGCACATAGCACTGAGAGCATGATGATTTAGCATTTAGCAGCATCAAAGCACAGCTGTACCCGAATAAAACCACACAGAGCCACTAGCATGGATGTAGACTCCTAGTCTAGTTTGTACACAAATATATGTAACTAAGAGCAAAGGTAAACCAGAACATCTGGATTCTGTTCTAGTAGAAACTAGAGGCTGTGTTAAATGGTTCACTTCATACGTTTAGATAGTTCATTCAATATCTATGCTTCTATCATTAAGCATCATAATTTCTCATAAACTCATAGTCAAGGGTGTCACGGTTAGCTCAGACATGTCTGTAGTAAAAGCACGACGCAGAGGACTGAACACAGATATTTTTATACTGCAGAGATAAGATGGAGGAAACCAAGTTCAGATAAAGAAAGTACCAACACTGCTGCACATTTTACATGGGAAATGTAGTTTTTGTAGTTTCTACTGTAACAACTACGACACCCTCGACAGACACATAAGAAAACAATAAACCGACGTACCTGGCACTGCAACTGTCAGTGATAGAAACTAGTTTCTACTCATGTAAAACAGGAGTTTGAACACACGCACAACAAATATGAGCCTTTACTTAATGGTGACATGTCTTCACACTGAAGGGGAGGTGTTTCACGGCAGACATGCATCAACTTCATATATCACACCAGGTAGAGAAAATTTTAAATGATGGCGTCTCCCAAACACCTGACAGCCTATTAACACCAGACAGAACCATTACTCGAAACAGCGACAGACCAAGATAGAGCAACTTGTTTAAAGACAGGTGGATAGAGGTAAATGACCCAGGAAAAGGAAGAAGAAAAAACAAGAGAGAGGACAACGCTGAAGTAGGACAGAGCACAGGGGAGGTCTCTCTGTCCCAGATTAGTCGTTTATTGCAAGTGAGAGAGAAGGAATGAGTGAGATTGGAGAAAATAGAGAAGAAAGTGAGAAAGTAAACGAGATGGCTAAATCTGGAGTTATGAACTACATCCCCCCCTCACCCCCTCCCCGAGCAGCATAGCAAATATTGAAAAGAAAGTTAGGCTCCACTCCCTGTAATTGGGCAAATAAACCAGGAGAGAGAGTGAAAATAAAACGGGAGCACAACCTCAAAGAAGGTGAGGCTCTGCCCGCTGAACAAGTTCTCAGGACAGCAGCAGTGTGCAACATTTTCTACTTCCACACTCTTGTGAAAGATGATTCAGAATAAATGTGGCTTTAAATAACACAAATAATCCCCGTGAATCGACATTTATCTGTTTTATTTTCTGTTTGAGTCAGGTAAGCTCTACCCTACTGTGCTGATAAATCCTCTTCTTGCCAAACGTTGTTGAACTGAATGAGCATCGGAAGAGAAGGGTGGAAATGTCAGTTGTGTGTTGTGTGCTATGTGTCTAAACTAAAGCACCGTGTTCAATAAAACTCTTCAACCAAGAAGGAATTGATGGTATTTCCCAGCTAACTTGGGTTGAATGTTAATTAAGCTGCTCAGGCAGCAAATCATCGTCGTCTGCCAGACCTTGACTCTCTTTGTGTCAAACAACATCTGAAGTACAAACACCAGGACAGTCAGTAAATCAGCACTCGACAGCAGCTGTTGAACCAGATCAAGTCGACTTCTTCAGGACAAATTAATTGAGCTTCCTGGGAGTCAAACTCAACAAATCCGGACTCATTATCCGGACTACATTTATTATTGTCAATTATATTACTTTATAAAAACATTTTTCCTTTTGTTGTACAACCACATAGAAAAAATGGCATTTCTATTTGTAACTTCACCATTATTTAAAAATACTAAACCTTTTCTGATCAGTAAAATTAAATGGCTCACTTTGTATTTTTATATAAGGATGATAGGTTTCTTGACTAAGGCCAGGTCATGAGCAAGTTAAACGGTTGTGGTTAGCTCAGATGTATCTGGACTAAAGCAAGTGAATGAGCTGAACTAAAAAAGGAACGTGACTTCCTCTTGCTTTAATGGAGACTTACAACATTGCTTATTACAAAACAACAAAAATCTTTAAAAGTACCTTTTATCAGTTAGACAAAAGATAAATGATATTATCTTCCTTAACCTGTCTCATTAAGCAGTTCAATTTGTGCTGTGGAAAATAAAATTCTCAAAGGTTGTGCTGATGGATGCATTTTAACCACAGAAACTAAAGACCTGTTTCCACCCCAGGAATTCCCACGAACCTAAACCTGTTCTCACCAGAGGAACCAGTGACTAAATTAAGTTCTAGGGCCATAGTTTTATTCCACAATAAAGTCCCTTAAAGGAGGGTTATACTTTTTGAGGGTTGTGTGACTACTGGGGCAAACCTGCAGTTCTGAATGCATCTGATTAGTCGAATACCACAAAGTCTTTTACACACACTTATTTTTTAGAACCTGCCTGAAGATGACAGCAATGCTTTGATCAAATGTGGACTCTAATGTGTCTGGCAGGTAAAGACTTATTTCGTTATATGATCAAGTGAAGTGGCACTAAAAGTGATCTATGGAGAGCTGGAAGCAGTGAGTTAGTGTGTAGTGACTGCTTGACATCAGTACGTGATAAGTGTGTTTGAACTTAGAGCACCACTCAAAGCGAAAACTGAGTCACGTATCAGTTCACCAACACTTAACAGAATAATCACTACACACTGACAAAAGCACTTCACTTTTAAACAGACTGTATGCTTCTCCAGATCCACCATTATTGCGCAGATTGTGGTGTTCAAAGTTTCACCGCGTAATGGTTGCTGTCTTCGCTCATGATCTGCTCTGTCACACTATACCTAACGGTCCCTAAAGCGACACTGGCTAGCATGTGCATGTGTGAGATGCTATGACTGTGTGTGGGCAGTGTGCCCGCCTCATGCCACTACCTAAACCTCAGTGAAACAGAAAGTGAATGCACAGCCACGTATTTCACGCCTTAACGCCTCCGACAAGGAATTCTCATTTTAGCTTTCAGTTCTGCTACATTATGCTGAAGTCTTGCTTGCATGTCTGTGTAACGCTTGTGTGTAATTATGTGTGCCCTGCAAAGTGACCCGCCATCACCTTCCTGTGGGCTGTGTTCAATGGAGACAAAAGCATCTATAGATAGACTAAGTTCAGGTGGAGAGATAATGACAGGGTCAGACCAAACACTTGTCCCCTGCTGGAAGGGTGACCCTCCTCTTGTAGAAGCAGGTACTCAAGTGAGAAGACAGCAGCTTGAACATCCTCTGTCAAATTCATCTGCTGTGTAACGCATGACAAAATGCCTCTATCTATATCTCCTGAGCACATTAGCACACACGTTTGTAATGCTAAGATGCATCGGTGTCCATGTTCATCTATGCCTTTGCTGCCTTTACTGTACATGCTACAGTCAATATGTCAGGTTAGCTAAAGGGGGATTTGGGTGATTTTATACACCCGTTAACCTTTTAATGAACACTGAGCAGTGGGCTCTGTGCGCCAGATATGAGCAGTCGTTGGTGTGCAAGCAAATGTATGTGCAATGGATTAATTGTTTCACTCAGTGATAAATCCACAAACTGGCAAGTAGCATCTACCAGCTGTATTTTTATACATTTTAGGGCCATTCGATTCCCTGTCTTGCCTGATCTACAACTCTTTGTTACTCCACTGCTCCCTCCTCCTCCTTTTATTCACCCACTTTCTCTCTTGCCGTCTCTTCTTCTGCCTTTCTGTAAAGCTGGGATAGTGTATTCATCTGCTGCCATCGAGAAGTGATCCACTGTAAAACACTTCTCAGTTTGCCCTCCGTTGTGTCTGTGCATCCCTCAGGAGATCCTCTCAAGTCTGTTTCACTTTTCTCTTTTTATTTTATTTTGTGCATCTGTTCCGTATTTTTTTCATTTCACATGCAGCAGCCATGTGACTGAGAAATTCATGTTTCATTTCAATGCAGTAAACTTGAACATGCAAACCTCCTCCCACCCCCTGCTGCATGCACGCACACACACACACACACACACACACACACACACGAACACACACACCCTTCTGACTCCACCACTACCCTTCAAAAAACACAAAATCACATTCTACTCTGCTTTTCCATGCAAACCCCTTCATCTTCATGCACGCCTTCACAAGAGAAGAGAAAAGACAGAAAACAGTCTTACTGTCTTCTACAATTCCTGATGAAATACAGAAATCCCTCCTCTGGAAAAGGGAACAGAAGTAGAAAAGAGAAGAGGGGGAGCCCAGCGTTTGCCAGTTGCAGAGGAATAAGGAGTGAGGAGGGGTAAGCGGGAAGATGATGAAGAAGACTGTGGTAATAGGAGAAAAAGGAAAAGAAAAGACAATCACTGATGCAGGAGTGAAGACCCTCCTCCTTTAGAGCCGCCACCACTGCCACAAGAAATTAAGAGGTGTCCGGCGTGCCACTGTGTGCTGAGGGATGGACCATTATCCTCGGCTCCCAGCCCGTCCTCCAGCAGCAGCAGCAGCTCTGTAGTAACACTTCTATCTGCTCAGTCCGGCAATCTCCCCATCCCTCGCTCGCTATGCTTTCCTCCTCCCTCCCTTCAGCATGTTCAGAGTGCCCCCATGTCTCTCTCTCTCTCTCTCTCTCTGCTTCTCTCTCTTCTTACACTGGTTGGTTTCTCTCCCTCACCCCTCCCGTACCTCTCTCTCTTTTCTCACCCCTCCTCTACCTCTCCTCCATCATTACCCGGATACAGGGCATACCCCTCCCTCCCTCCCTCCCTCCACCCCTTTATCTGTCTCCCTCTCTCTCTGTCTCTCCCTCTCCTTGTGTCTTTGATGTTTTAGAGTTAGACTCTTAGCTGTGAAAAGAATCTGTCTTTTTCTTTCTCACAGAGCTGAACACAGAAAACAGTGGGATCCACCCAGTGGTGCAGAGATACATACCACGCACACACACACACACACGCACACACCAAAATACATCAAAATACAAAATTATCTAATAATTACCACACAACCTCAACAACAAAACTACAAACATCAATTAGAGCAAAATTTGTCATTTTGAATGAAGTCCTTCCATAAACAAATGTTCATAGTGACATCAAAGCTGCAGAACGCTGCGATGTGCACTAGTGCAGTCAACATGTGTATCCTCACACACACAGATATGATTTAGGAATGAAAGAGATGTGTTTAAGAGGATGAGAGAAGCCACTGCTGCAATGCTTATTACCATACATGGGGGGGGGGGGGGGGGGGGGGGGTGTGG